>JAHLJT010009436.1:46939696-46959886 GCA_031308135.1 Acheta domesticus | reverse complement strand
GAAATGTAGTATGACGAGTGTGGGCCGTGTTAGCCGTTGGCAGCATTTTCGTAGGCGAAGAGAGCAGGCTAAAGTAGATCATACGAAAGTGGATGGCTGCCAGGGAGGTGGAGAGCGATCGAGACCGGAAGCACGAACGCAGATGGGTTATCGCAGCTTCAAAGCGTTTGTGGGGCAGAACAGTAGATGCGGGTAGGGCGGCGAAAGAGGCTGCCAGAACCAACTTGTGGATTGTGGTGAATGAGTGAGGTAGACGAGAAAAACGAATGAATGAGAGTGTGTGAGAATGAGAGGATGGGTGAGACAGAATGAGGGAATAAGTAAGACAGAATAAGACAGAATGAGAGATTCTATGAGGAGAGCGAGAGTGTGAACGAGTGAACGAGATTGTGAGCGAATAAGTGAGGTGAGGCGAGTGACTGTGTACGGGTGAGTGAGACCGTGGGTGAGTGCGAGAGTAGGTGAGTGCGAGAGTAGGTGAGTGGCGAGAGTAGGTGAGTGCGAGAGTAGGTGAGTGGGAGATTAGGTGAGTGCGAGAGTGGGTGAGTGAGACAGCGGGTGAGATAGAAGGCGGATGAGCGAGAGCGATGGCGAGCGAGAGCGATGGCGAGCGAGAGCGATGGCGAGCGAGAGCGATGGCGAGCGAGAGCGATGGCGAGCGAGAGCGATGGGCGAGCGAGAGCGATGGCTGAGCGAGAGCGATGGCGAGCGAGAGCGATGGCGAGCGAGAGCGATGGCGAGCGAGAGCGATGGCGAGCGAGAGCGATGGCGAGCGAGAGCGATGGCGAGCGAGAGCGATGGCGAGCGAGAGCGATGGCGAGCGAGAGCGATTGGCGAGCGAGAGCGATGGCGAGCGAGAGTGATGAGCGAGCGAGAGTGATGGCGAGCGAGAGTGATGGTGGGGTAATAGTGATGGTTAGCGTAAGCGGGCGGGTGGTGGGGCAGGAGCGCGGAGGAGAGCGGCCGCCAGAGACAAGCTGCGTGTGGTGTGGCCGTCTGCGGCGGGGTGGCGGCGGAGCGAGGGCGAGCGGGCGTCGAGGAGAGAGGAGTACAGCAGTTAGGAGCGGCGCAACGCGGCGCGGACGGCGAGGAAGGCGCGGCGCGGCGCGGCGGCTGCCCGGCATCCGTGACGGCGACACGGAGCACAACGTCCCGCCCTCCCCCCCATTCCCCCGCCCCCCTTCCCTCCACAGACGCAGCGCCCGGGTGGCCCCGCCGCTGATGTGGAGCACTGGACCACGCGCCCGTCCGACACACACATGTAGCGCACACTCACACCCACACGCATGCACACACACACACGGCCATCCGAGTCCGTTACTTTTGACACAACTCAGTCAACAAGAAGTACCTAATCCTGCAATCAACACAGGAAGTTTTTTTCTAAACTAATACTCTGAAGAATGTTTAACAATGAAAGAATGTGTATCTCTCCTCTCTCTCCTTCTCTCTGTATATATATATATATATATATATATATACTATATATATATATATATATATATATATATAAAATCAGATATTTAGTTACATTTGGAGTAATACCAATCTGCATGTAATGCAAACAAAATTTAATGTTTATACTAGAGTTTTACTTCTTTTTACAATGCAACACGAGGCATCACCTCGATACGATTTTGCGCTCCGTTGCACATTAAGACAGAAAGGGACAACGCCGATAAGACTAATGTTAATTATATTTGTATGTTACATTTACATTCAGTTGCATGGGACAGGATTTTATGAAAAATGTCTTTAGCTTAGCGCTTTGGTGCAAATGAATGAATTATTTTGTTATTTAATTGGCCGATTCCGAGAATCAACTAGTTTTGGGAACTGCAAAACTAATTATTTTATTTGAGTAATGAATCTCGAGCCACGAATTACAGAGTTATTAAGTTGCAAGGTTCTTTACATCAACATCAGGTCACAATAATGCAGAATTGTATCTTCTATATTATTATTTTGGATATGTTAGAAAGCTATTCGTCAATAAATTTCTTCAATGCTAATTCAGGGGAAAATTAAACCAACTGACTAATATCATCAAATGCTTCGTAGACTTTCATAATAACCATACATTTCTCGGTACATCAGTATGCATTGGTGTTGTGGTGAGCCAAGCAAGCTACAGGGACCAAACCAGCGTGACAGGACTTGGAAGCACCATGCGCTCGACTGTCCTCCTCCCCTCTCGCGCACAATTCAGGTGCTTGAAATTACACGCCCCGAGCAGCCCGTCTTCCTCCCGTCCCCTTTTTCCCCTGCACCCCATCGCTCAGCCCTCTGCCTTCCCCCAGCTTCGCTCCTTCCCTCTCCCCATCGCTCCCTTCCCTTCCCTGCCTCGTCCCACACCCATTCTTCTCCCTACATTCATAAATTACCGTTCTGTTGTAAATACTCGTTTATTAGCATATGATTAAAGAGAATCATAAGAATAAATGCAATGATAAGATAATGACGGTTGCATCGCATGTCACAATGCATGAATATGCGGAAAAAAATAATCAAATAAAAAATAGAAGGAAAAGAAAGGCGACAGTAAACGGTTCTGATCCTCACGCAAACCCGGCGCGGTGGTCAGAAAACACGACAGGCCGTGGAGGGCACCATCCCCCGACCGTCCGCTCCCGAAATCTCCTTCCTCCCCGCCAGTCGGCGACCGCCTGAAATTACGTGCCCGGGGCCACCCCGCCCCGCTCCGCCCCCGCCCCGCCACCGCTCCCATGCCCCTCTCCCCCTCGCCCTTAAATGCCGACCGTCCTCCTCGAGGCGCGCCCCGTCTGCTTTATATTAATACCGCCGTAAACTCAATTTGGGCGTGTCTGTTTATTAATCGTGTGCTTACACGTCGCAGATTCCACGCCAGACTCCCATGGAGTATTAAAGCACCCACCGGCTTCATAATGCGCCGCTGCGGCAACGAGGAGGGGCCGGGGAGCTTCGTCCGTCGCTCGGCAGACGCCGCCCCCGTCGCTCCCGCCCCCGCCGCCACCGAGAATCTGCGGACCCGGGCAGCTACAACAACCGGGCTTTGCGGCTGTCCCTCAGGTATTCGTGTTCTAGCCTTGCGCCGTAAACGTTTGTATTCCCTACATGAAATTATGGTCGTGGCCAAATTTGGACGTGTTGACCTTCGTGTAAACGATACGCATTTCAAATTTTGGATCTGTGTTCTTAGGATTCATCTTCGCTGTTTCTGGGCATTTAACGGATTTGTTCAATGTATTTTTGTTTCTTACATTTCTTCAATTGCGTACATTTTTTCACTATTAAAAATGTGAGAATTAATTGGGTAACACAGAAAAATGCAGTTATTTTAAATACGTGTTTGGGTTACAGAAATATATGCTCTTTTCCTAATTTTTTTGGCAATGGACTACGTAATCGACTAATACATAAGCAAATTTTCTTCGTGAATTTTGACATTGCACATACAGGAAGAATGATAGATTGAACCATTTTCGGTAACTCAACTGGAGGTGAAAACTATAGTCTATATTCACATGATGTTGTGAGATATATTCTATCATATAAATCAGTTCATTAATCAGAAGTTATACTCTGCTTCGGTCATACTTTCAATTCGATAGGTAAATATTGATATAGGAGTAAAACTAGTTTTATATCATTTACATTAATTAGCAATATTTTTTAAGCATTCAGGTCGAAAAGAATCAATGTTTTACAGTGTGGATAACTAAATATCGGTTTTTCATCATTATCATTGAAGCACTCATTGAAGTTTTCATCATTATCATGTTAGTTGAAGCAATTTTTGATATTCGAAACTCCTAAATACATTATTCTTAGCGCTAACTTGTAATAGTATGCACTTAACTTGTAATAATTGATATTGTTATCTGTAATAATGGGCAATTTTATTCGTTTCGAAGGTTGTTTACAGTAATTTATTTGAATACAATATTTTAAATCACATTATCAATTCTCTTTCAAATGAAATGATTTAGATATTTTTAATTCTTAAGAGTCATGTGAATATCCAGGCAGTATTTTTTACGATTTTACACCGTATTAACGGCTAGTGATTTCGAGAGGCTTTTTCATCTCTCACAACACCGCCTGAACCGCCATGAGCAGACGCCTCAAACCCTAAAAATAGCTTCGCCAGTTCGGTTTTGAATCCTATTAAACACGCAGCTCATCTGTAAACAGCGGGCATCACCCAAAAAATTCTCGGTAGTGAAGACGTCTTTTCTAGACACTCGTGTGTGGTCAGGCCCATTACGCCGGGCTTCGGGTGTCGGCGCGGCCGGGGGGGGGGATGAGATTCGGGCAAGGCGATTGCGGGGTGCGAGAAGTAAACACTCACGGGCCCCGGGGGCGGAGGCGAGCGGGCCTTATTAAAGGGCGCGAGCGGCCGGCGCACCGCCTAGGGCACGCGGAGGTCACGGGAGAGCGCGGGAGGGAGGTGGAAGGGGGCGGGAGCCTCGCGTCAGCAGGGGGCGCGAAGAACGCCCGACATGCAGATGACAGGCACCACTCAGCCCGCGGGGAGATGCCGGGAGAACGACATGTTTACAATAGGGATGGTGGGGGGGGAGTGAAGGCGGGCGGAATGAAGGTGGTTGGGTGCAACTGAACGCTGTGGTTGGGCACTCTCGAGGTGGAGGGAGATGACCGGATGTGCTTTTTGGTGCAACTGCATGCATGCGGGTAAGGAAATACGCGAGTACAATGACAGGGCAAGTGCATAAGGGAAGAGAACAATCTGATTTTAGAATAAAAAATCCTCGAAAAAAAGAAGAAAATTGCCACCTTTTTTTCTACCGATAAAAAAGCTTCTTACCCAAGTACCCATTAAGCACTCGCCTAGCTATTTCTCGTAGGGTGCGCAGTGACTGACCTGCTCAAGTCAGTCTACACACTATACATTGGAGGAAAAAAGCTGAGGAAACAATTGGTTTACAGTACGGCTGGCAAGAGGAGAAAGTCTTTTGTAATGCAGATGTTTTGAAGGAATGGGCGTCCCGGATTGTAGAGAGATGCACGGACGTAAATTACATGCAGAGTGAAGACGGCAGAGAATATTGGGATAATTTGCGAGTGCAAAGTGAGGAGAAAAGACGTACAAGTGACACAGCGTTAGATTTTATAAAAAATATCTTCCAGGAAAAACAGATAAAGGAAATAGAATTTGAAGCAAATATCTTAAGTTTTCCCACCGAAAAAGTATGTTATTTCTTAGGGACCGTCCATAAATTACGTAACGCAAATTTCGAGTATTTTTTCAATACCTCTTCCCCTTGTAACGCACTTCCCTATCTCTATGTAACGCTGCCTCAGACCCCCTCCCCCATTAGCGTTACGTAATTTATGGATGACCCCTTAGAGTGGTTTTCGTTCATTAACCATTCCCTTTCAATCAACAACGCCAACCAGAACCTATTTTACAGTGCTAGATGCCATGAGCCTTTGCCTTCACTCCAGAAATTTTTGCCACAAGCTCCTCCAAAAAATCTGTACCAGTCTCCCAATAACTCTCGATAGTATCTCGACCAGGCACGACGATCATTATAAAATAATGAGAAAAGGAAATGAAGTGGGTACGAGCTGATGAAATATTAAGAAAAACTGAAAAACGCGCTGAGGAATTGCTTCCTTTTGTAGCAGAAAACTGCTTCTACAGGAATTTCAAGAATCTCCGACAAAGTTTGCCTAAAGGGAATGTACAAATAAATCGAAAACTTAACAATAGCGCTGAAAAGAGAAGAAATGCGGTTGCAATCCTGGTGGTTGGGGCAACTGAAGATTGTAGTGGAACACTGAGCCACAAGTTGAGTTCAACTCTTGATTACCTTTTCACCTCTTCTTGAATTCCGGATTTCTGGAGATCATTCATAAAACCAGGTCTAACAGGTCGAGCATGTTGCAAAAACGAAGCCTAACTTTTGATTTAGATTAGATTTAGATTTGATTTAGAAACATTTAGAATTATAGATTCTAAATATCAACAGTAACATTAAAGACGTCCCTGTAAGTATCTGTCATTTTAGGAATATGTTGTATTAGGTTCATTTAACAGACATCAAGCCATCAGTTGCATTAATAATAAACGATGTTAATCCATTATCACATAACGAGCATCAGGTGAAAGAAACTGTTCAAAGTCGCCTTTTTCTCAGTGGTCGGAGAAACTGGATGTAAATCAGAAAACTCGGGTTCAATTTCCAGTCCGGTTGCTATTTCTTAGAAAAATTTAAAATAATTGTGATAATAATAATAATAATAATAATAATAATAATAATAATGGTAGTAATAATAATAGTATTAATAATAATAGTAATAATATAATAATAACAGTAATAATAGTATTAATAATAATAGTAATAATATAATAACAGTAATTATATAATAGTAAGATAATAAAATAATGATTTTGTTCGAGACAAAGTGGGCAAAATCCCCCTCTTCATACTTAATGTGGCAGAAAGGGCAGTGTTAGTGGGGCTAAGTTGATTAAAGCTATGTTTATTAAGCTAGGTTTATTAAAAACCTATCGATCGATCTCCGGCGAGAAGCGCCTGCGGCGCGGGGGCCTCGGGGGGCGTGGCGGGCGAGGCGTCGGGGGCGTCGTGGAGCATCGGGGGCGGCGCGGCGTGGCCGCAAGTCGGCCGCGAAACGGCGCGCTCGTAATTGAAACGTCGTCGCCGCGCCGCGCCGCGCGCGGGCGCTGTCAGGGCGAGCGCTGATGCCTAATTACCCTCCGCTCGCCAGGTATCCTCCCACCGCCTCCCGCCGCCCAGGCTGCGGTTTTTGCTGCGACGACGGCGGGGCAGGCGACGTGGGAGAGATACCGCCCCGAGCACCGCAGGCTGGGTGGGCTCCTCCCGCAGCCCGCCCTTGGGAGCGCCCTTGCCGCACGCGACTCGCCTGCACCCGCGGCGGAGCGAGACACTTGCACGCCGAGATTCCCGCTGGCGGAGCTAGAGGTAGTCACGCTATGGATCGCATTCGACGTCACATAATATCGGTACAAGGGATGGAAAGTAGTCACAGTAGTAATGCTTTTTTAGGAGGATTTTGGAACCTGCCTGTGTCATGGGTGCGGGAAAAAGGAGGACCGGTGGAAATACAATATATTACGGGCTGAGATTCACGGTGGCGCAGCTAAGGGTAGTCAGGCTATGGATTGCATTCGACGACACATAATGTCGATACAAGGGATGGAAAGTAGTCACAGTAGTAATGCTTTTTTACGAGGATGTTGGAACCTGCCTGTGTCTTGGGCGTGGGGAAGAGGAAGACCGGTAGAAATTAGTTGTGGGCTGAGATTCACGGTGGCGAAGCTAGGGGTAGTCACGCTATGGATTGCATTCGACATACGATGCCTATACAAGGGGCGGAAAGTAGTCACAGTAGTAATGCTGTTTTTTTTACGAGGGTGTTAGAACCTGCTTGTGTCATGGGCGCGGGAAAGAGGAGGACCGGTGGAAATAATTTGCGGACTGAGATTCACGGTGGCGTAGCTAAGGGTAGTCACGCTATGGATTGCATTCAACGACGCACAATACCGGTACATGGGATGGAAAGTAGTCACAGTAGCAATGCTTTTTTTGTGAGCGTGTTGGAACCTGCTTATGCCATGGGTGCGGGAAAGAGGAGGACCGGTGAAAATAAGTTGTGGGCTGTGATTCACGATGGCGGAGCTAGGGGTAGTCACGCTATGCATTGCCGTCGACATGTAATGCCTATAAAAGGACGGAAAAGTAGTCACAGTAGTAATGCTGCTTTTTGCGAGGGAGTTGGAACGTGCTTGCGACATGGGCGCGGGCAAGGGGAGGATCGGTGGAAATAACTGGCGGTCTGAGATTCACGGTGGCGTTGTTAGGGATAGACATGTTATAAGTCATATTCAAAAAAGTGTTATATCAATGCTAATTCTACGAAAGTGTTGGAAGGTGTTGATAGTTTTAGATGAAAATTTCGTAATGGATTATACTAGTTCGCACGGAGGAAAATGGTGGTTGTGAATAAAACGGAGAAAATGGCAGAACGGTGATTCGCGGAGGCAGCAGGATGGTGGATGGTGGTGAGGACAGTGCTGGCAGAAATCGTAGTCAGACAGTATTGATGGTGGACTTACTTACAAGAAGGTTGTGGAAACTACCAACATTTATCCATTTTATTGTGTGTGTTCATACTGCATTTTATTGTGTGTGTTCCTGCGCAGCATTAATTTTAAGATTTTAATAAAAGAAAAAGGAAAACAGAAGCTATCCATTTAAGTACAATTGTTCCCTCGAAGAGGAGGAACTACATTACGTAGAATTCTTACACCTTCTAGAAATTGTTCTTTCCTCTATCACATTCCAGATACCAAGGTTTCACTATTTGCTGCATTAAATGCACTATATTATTCCTTTAATTTGTCTTGACTTAGACACTAGCCAAGTTTCTATGCCTTGCGGTACTCCTAGGATGCGTCCGTTGTATTCCACCGGATCGTGGAACTCCGCGTGAAACTCGCTGCATATTATGCCAGCTCTTCTGTGCCGAGACGGGTTGGTGGAAATCGTGGCGAGGCAGCTGAATAGTTCCACCGGCGGGCGGCGGCGAGGGGAAACTTGCGTTGGTGGTGCGGCGGAGCGTGAAGCGGCGGAGGGCATGAGCAACAGCGGCGAGGTGCGGCCCGCACAGGCGCCCGCCGACGCCCCAGGAACGCGCCCTCGCATACTCGCCGGCTCCGCCCTCCTTCCTCGACATCTCCCTCTACCCGCGCCCCTCCTCCTTCGCCTTTCTCCTACTGCTCACCTGTGTTACCTCTTCTTCTCCACTGCCGCCTATCCTCCTCGTTCAGCCCGTCCTTCCTCCCATCCACGCCTCTCCTCCCCCACCTCTCTCCCCTCCTCTTCCTTATCCTTTCTCCCCGACCTTATCCATTATCTCCCCGTTCGGTCTCCTCTCTCTTCTTATTCCTACTCCCCCACCCCGCCCACCCAACCTGCTCCTACTCGTTTCTCCTTCTCCTCTGCTGCCCCTTCCTCCTTCCCCACTGCCGCCTCTCCTCTCTCGTTCAGCCCATCCTCTCCCATTCACTCCTCTCCGACCCCTCCCGACCTTCCGGGTCCCATCATCTCTCGCTCCGCCATCCTCTGCTCCATCTGCCCTCCCCGCCTCTCTCCCCTCCCCTACCTTATCCCTCCTCCCCCGCCCCTCCCTCCTGCCCTACCTTACCCTTCTCCCCGCCCTTTCCCCTCCCCTTCATTATCCCTTCTCCCCCACCCGCTCCGCTACACTCCTGCTCCACCTTTCTTCCCCTCCCTCGCTACCTTCCCCCTTCTCCCCCTCTTCCATCGCCTCGCACGCTACGCTTTCGGATTGCACCCGACCTGCGTCGTAGAAGTGCTTGAGATGCGCGCTGCTGCCTCGCTAAACGGATAGGCACGCGCTAATGCATTGGTGCGCCCTCAGCGTACTCGTATATTTAGCAGAGCTGCCTGAGATTCCGGAGATTTCGAGGGCTTGGGTTCGAGCCTTTGGACCTGCCAACAGGTGGTTTTCTTGGACCTCTTGCGAAATTCATGTTGTGGCTAACCTTAAAGACCAGGATAATAGGAGGACGACAACTATAACATTTATACCTATTACCAACTATACATTCACATCTATTTATCCCGATTACCTTGTAATGAAAAGAAATGCGTGCGTGAAAATGAAAAACTTTATAACTAATAAGAATAAATTCATAGTCTATTGAATAGTAATTTTTTCTCATTAATTAATTGTATTAGATCATTCTCAGTACAAGGTAATTGGTATGATGTCAAAGATTTCTAGATGTAAGTCTTGCTTTGTGCATTTCTACATGTGCGAGTTTCTTAGATAGCAGCTAGCTTTGGACTTACACGAAATATAGGGTTTACTTGGGTTTGAAAAATTAAGTCCGATATTTTTTTTATCATTGGATATTGCAAGTATACTGTAATAATAGAATATTCAACTTATCCTCTGGTATGTATTTACGTGTCATTCCCGATTAAAATGTAAAAAAAATATTGTTTGAATGTTACCCCACCGAAGAAAGAAGATAAGGAAACATCTGGCATTTTGTCTATCTATAATTGGTAGAGAACTGGACTAACACGCATTGACCATCATCTGATATAATAAAATATGAAGGTTGGAGGTTGCCTTACATAATGCCTTGAACTCATGGACTTTAAGTAGAATAGATTTTGTCATCATTGACGAAATCGATACCTTTTCGCTCTGGCCCACTTTTTCTCCAGAAGACGCAAATCAGCTGCTTTATTTTTCTGAATAACTAGTGGGCGTAAGATCCGATGTAGTCCATTTGCACACCAAAACACTTTCCATTCTCAAACTGTTATCACAGAAGTGTACATGGAATGATGTATTAGCTTGTCCGACTGGGCTACGCCAAGGTAAAACACAGCTATTTGTCTTCGGATTGCAGAAAAAAGGTGAATCGACAAATACATCTTAGTATTGTTGAAACATAACACATGCTGTTTGTCACAGTTTGACATTACTGAGACACTGTTGTGTCACAAAATGCTGGCTCCTACTGTGCTCTCCCTACCATCCAACAACCAGGCACTCGTCCACCAGGTTGTGTAATGGTTTCATATCATGTGCGGCCACAGCGTCGCCCACGCTGTCGCCATCGCCACCGCCACCGCCACCGTCGCCGTCACAACCACTGCCACCGCCCGTTCCTGTTTTTCCGCAGGAGGCATTTTTCTTCCTGGCTTGGCCGTCGCCGCCGCCGCCACCAGCACCGTCTCGACTACCGCTGGCCCTGGCTGATATCCTAATATCCGTCCGCCCCGCCTTTTTTCTCGCTCGTGTCACATCGAACTTTTTTACCCGAGCGGTTATTTATTGCCGCTTGTTTTGTAGTTGCAATGTCCGATGACATGGAACAACAAGTACGTGTTTGTCCGATGAGATTCATTGCCAGACGCTGTGGAGCGTCTGTGTCTAGTTGCCGAGGCACGAGATGAGGAGAAAGGGAGCAAAAAGAAGGATAATTGAGCGATTTCAGCGGCGAAGTGTGTTTTTCTCCTTCTTATTTCTCAAGTGCTGATCACGCCCTACGTTGAATTTAACTAGTCAACGTATGTCTAAAATCACAAAAGTACTCCCTCTCTGTGAGGGATGAGACAGCTGACGTGGGAAAGTCTTGGCCCGGGAACAGGTCCACGGTTCGAACTTTAGGCGGAGCACGATTTTCTCATTTCTAGCGCTCTGTGTCTTGCCGTCGCTACCTCATTTGTTCTTGGCCGTTTTTCGCAAAAGCTTTTTACGATAGTTGAACTCGAGATACTCGCATCTCGACGAAGATGGACAATTTTGAAATTGCAGCCTCACGTCTACCGCATCAAATACATGGGCATGTTTTTGTGTAGATCTTTTTTTTTCTTTTCTCTCGCGAAGAAGCGTTGTTTCGAATCCACTTGATTATATACATTATTCTCAAGAGATGTTTAGAGAAAGTATTCTAAACATTTATGTTTTTTGCAATATGGAGAATAGGTTAGGAGGCAGTAAAATCTTTTTCACGACGAAGTCAAAATTACGTGTACTAAAGCAGAAGAAACAAGCTATTCATTCTTTTTTAATTTCAACTATATGTAATGACGAAAACGCATGCCTCTCCAAACCTTTGTGAATGAATTGAACTTCTGCCGTAAAGGCTAAAATTAATGGTTACTAGTACACTAATCACAGGTCAAAAGTTCATGTTGACTTAAGACAGTAAATCAGAAATATTTTTCTCATAGATTACAGCTCATTGGTTCAGTTCACACACATTATACATCATAGATAATAGATTATAGTAACAATTCAACACAATAACTTTTGTCCATTTTTTACCCATACATTGGTTAATATGCACATCACTATTGTGAAACTTGCTGAGATAACAGAATCCAGTGAATATACATCAATAGACAACGAAACAAAATATTTTTTGCGATCCTGAATATAGTTTTTGCTGCTTAAGATGATCATACGACCATTAAGGTCCTAGATTAAGTAAGATATTTTTAATTACTCAATCACTCATACCTGAGGCACAAAAGAAAAAAGTGCAAAAAAAATCAAAGCGCAAAATATAGAATCAACTACAAAAAATCTTCACAGCATTACTTCAAGGAAAAAATGAACGGCACGGCATGGCATGAACACGAATATCTGCTTAACCGTTCTGAACAAACACGCGATAATTCCCGGCAAAATAGCCTTTCGTTTCGCAGCTAAAGAGACGAGGATGGGTCGTGTATTCCAAAGCCAGGGTGGAGCGGCTCGGCACGCCGCTAGTCTTGAACTCGCGCCCTCTAAATGCCAGCGGGGGCCGGTTCCGCCCCTCCGAACGACGGCGGCGGCGGCGGCGGCGGCTCCCGGGTAATTGGCCGAGTGGCCGGCGGCGGCGCTCGCGGCGGCCACCTGCGCGGACGCACATGCGCGCCCGAGCGGTGACGCGGCAAAAAGCCATTAATTATCGAGAAGCGCAGGCACGCAGCGGCGGCGCGGAGGAGGCGCGGACCAGCGCGCGGCGGAGGCAGCGCAGGCGGGAGGAACGGCGGAGCTCGTGGTGGAGGCAGGAGGCGATGGATAACGGAGGCAGAGGTGATAGCAGCGGAGGAGGAAGAGGGGGATGAGGAGAAGGAGGTGGAGGAGAAGGGATCGAGGAGGTGGAAGAGGATGATGATGACTAAGAGGAGTAGGAGCAAGAGGTGATGATGAGGAGCAAGAGGTTGATCATGATGATGAGCAAGAGGTTGATCATGATGATGAGCAAGAGGTTGATCATGATGATGAGCAAGAGGTCGATCACGATGATGAGCAAGAGGTTGATCACGATGATGAGCAAGAGGTTGATCACGATGGTGAGGAGAAGCGGTTGATCACGATGGTGAGGAGAAGCGGTTGATCATGATGGTGAGGAGAAGCGGTTGATCATGATGGTGAGGAGAAGCGGTTGATCATGATGATGAAGAGGAGGAAGAGGAAGAATGGGATGAGCTAGAAGAAAGAGATGGGGATGAAAAAGAGGATGACAAGGTGCAGGAAAAGAAACATAAGGATGTGAAAGAAGCACAAGTGGAGGGGGAGTCGGAGGAGGAAGAGAAAAAGGCCATGGAAGAGGAATAAAGATGATGGGCGGAGGCGTTGGACACGGAGGGGGCTGCGATGGCAGTGGTGGCAACGGCGGAGACGGAAAAGGCGGAGCGGGAGGAGTCAACACGTGCAGGTGCAGGCACAACAGAGACAAAGCTATAGATAGAGGTAGAGAAGAAGATGGAAGGAAACGTGGAAATGGCTGAGGCGAAAGTGGAGGGGGAGGTGGTGGTGATGGCATTTGAAGCGAAAACTGTGAGACGAGACTTAGAAGAAACCTAGATGAGAAAAAAAATTAAATTGAGGGTGTGGGAAAACGCTTCGGCTGAAGTGCCGGGACATTTGGGGGAAATGTTGGTTAAGATATCGTGTCGGAGGTGGGATGCATAGGCAGCAGTGATGGTGCACTGAATAAATTCTAACCGAATCTCAGGCCTATGGAACACAGCTGAGAGTAAGGAGCCTCCAGGACTTCCCAGTGGTGTGGGGAGGAATTTGTAAATGCGGGGAGAACTAGTCGTGCTAAAAAAACAGTAATGATATGGAAGTGTGGGTACAAGTTTGCAGATTCAACAACACTGATAAAGATGTTCCTTACGTACAATATTAGCGGTGACGCAAGAGATGTAAGCAACACAATCATTAGAGCTACGAAAAAACGCGGAGGCCAACATTATAATCGTGGAGGAATTTAGGAGGAACATTATTGTGAAGAAATAATATGACAGCCTGGATAGCGGAGACGCAAGTAAGCACTAACGTTGACCACAACAGACAGAAGCGGCGGGTAGCGGTTAAGTGACTTGATGGTGACTGATGTGAAGGTGGCGACAATACTTTTGGAGACAGCTTGGGTAGGAATGCCCGTAGGGATAGTGGTGGCTACAGTGGCGGTAACAGCTGCTGAATACAACGCAGCGGAGATATAAGCTGAAATAGACGCGGTAAACACGGCAGCTGCCACGTGGTTGAGCTGTTGGTGCTGCACACGTCGACTACTAGTGCACAGCTCGACGGTTTGTCACGCCTGTAGCTACCGCTGTCACCACCAGTTTCACCCTACCGACCCACCTGTCAGACCTCCACTACTATTGTTCTTCTGCTACCATTAACCCTGTATCCGCCATCACACCAACCTAACCCTGACCTTTTCTGCCTCAATTATTTCATGCGACCTCCGACCCCTCTAAAAACCCTCCCCCACCGCCTCAAACTTGAAGCCTGCTACACTGTTCTTCCACTTGCCTTTACTATTGCCTCTGCCAAATCCAAATCGGCCCTACTGGCACTGTCCTTCCGCCTGCTTTACTATCGCCGGTACCAAAACCAAAGCGTGGCTCTACTGCCACTGTTATTCCACATGCCTTTACTATCACCGCTACCAATGATTTGGCCCTACTGCCACCGCCTCCATATGTCTTTACTGTCGTCTCTACCCAAACCAAAGACTTGATCCTAATGTCCCTGCTCTTCCACATGTTCTTACTATCACCGCTACCATAACCAAAGTCGCTACTGTTCTACTACACTGTTCTTCCACCTCTCTTTACCTCCGCCATCGTCGCAGGCAACACCGCGGGCTCCGCTCCTGTGTGGCGGCGCGGGCCACGAGGTCGCGTTTGCGCGCCGCGGTATGGTTGCGCCGTTACATGCGGCTGCTTCACCGCCCCCGGCCCCGCCCCCGCCCCGCCCCGCCCCCGCCCCCCGCCCCGCCCCGCCCCGCCCCGCCCCCCGCCCCGCCCCCGCCCCGCCCCCCGCCCCGCCCCCCGCCCCGCCCCCGCCCCCACCCCGCCCCCCGCCCCGCCCCCGCCCCGCCCCGCGCACAGCGTTGCCCTGCAACATCTGCGACCTTCAGAGCACCGACGACGGCGACGCCCGCCCTTTCGATGCGGTCCACCTCAGGGTGCGCCCCGCCATTGGGCTCCGCTGCGGAACGTTTCGCCAGGGAGCTGCTTTTTGCGTTGGGTACTAAAAAGAAATGCTCTGCGCACAGGCTGTCCTAAGCGGAAACAAATAAAGAGGCAAGTATATGTGTTTCGATGTTTAGTCGTAAGTTACGTAAAAAAGCCGCTCACCAACAAATTCTCGTTTAACCTAAGAATCAATTTATTGTTCTAGAATTAAAAGTAAATTGTAGATGTATATGGATATCTTTCTACAGATAAGGTGTACGATAATGGAAGTGTCTAATAAACAATGTGCCACTATTTCAGATTTGATTATAATTGTATTGAAATAAAATTATTTTATATTACCAAAGATTGAATGTGCTTTATGTGCGTATACAATCCTAGTGCTAATTTTGGCTCAAGGCTATATAACAATGTTCATGAATGATGAACTACCCACAATTATCCACAGCAATTTACAAACAATTTAAACCCAAAATAAGAAACCTAATTCAGAAAGACCTATAATGATTTATATGGTTCATATACAAGTTTCTCTGATCTCCTCTGACACAAGTAATAGTTATTTTGTAGTTTTCTCCTTGTGTTTGTAATATTATTTTTGTATTCTTACATTACACTAGCATTAGATCCTTTACGTAATCTTGTGTTATTAATTTATTTATGACTGCTTGTAAGACTCCTTATGTGAAACCCCTTGAACACGAGTTTCACATCTTTCACACGGCATGCTAGAACTTTTTATGTAACTAATATGTAAAGTTTCTTGCCAGCATAAATATATTATTCTTATATACCTTTGGTATGGAAGTTTTATAGTGAATTCTCCAAAGAACGCAGAAGGATCAAGTTGTAAATAAAATTGTAAAAAAATATTTAAAAAATAGATTCTCCTGAAACTGGCAGAACAGTATCTCCATTCCCTGCATTCACATGGAATGAGGTCGTAGTATGACGGCTGAAAGTTAGGTAATATCGCCTACCATGCGACGTGTTCTGGAACACCCTGAATTTCTACAATTTTCAATACAATGTTTTAGCATTACGCCGTCCTGTAACGATATAATTACTCCGTAGCGGCGAGAGCGCATATGGTTGTGATATAGCAATTGAAGCGTCGTAGCCAGTGATCTGTGTATGCAACAGTGGCAGGGGTTCGAATCCGTCGTTTGCATGGTTTTCTCTAATTAATTTCAGGGATACGTGTTCTGTACTTTTAACAACGGGTCACAGAGCGGGCGAGATTCTTACTGCCTCGTTATGTTCCCCAATCCCATATTTAAAGCCAATTGGTGGCTGATCTCCCATCCCCATACTGTCATGAAGTAAAAAGACTCAGTATCGCAGACGAAAGGCCAGAAACTAGAACTGGACTGTAGGGTCATCGAAGAGAGAAATAATATCCCTAGCAATCCATTCGTGCGGATGTAATTACTCCGAGCCAGGACAAGTACTTACATTTATGGACAATTTATTGCTTTATCGCAAGAGTCCGTGCGGCGCATTCAACGCTGGGGAGAAATAGCGCCCTTTGCATGCGTGACGGCCAGTTACCTTCAACAGAACTGAGAACCGAGCAGAGCGGGGTTATTTTATTATCGTTCGTAGAGATACCGAGAAACTTTCCAACCTGGGAGGTCCTGCGGTTTGATACACAATTACAAGGGTGGCGCTTCCAGAAAATCTTGACTGAACACACACAGAGCCTCGGTTTCGTCATGGCAATAATGAAAACAACCTCCTTCCACTGGCAGACCCGTAATATTCTACAAGTGTGACTAATGAGTCTATCAATTTTGAACACTAATTTTTTTAATACAAATTGTGTAAGTCGTAAGAATTTTAATTTCATCAACAAATTTAAGGATAAGATGCAAGGACTTACGTTTCCAAGAAAATTATTCATTCACTTGATTTCTTGAATTTTCCCCCACATGGTCAATTTCTTCGCCATTTTTAATAGTCCCAAAAATGATAACAATCAATCAGTTTATCTGATGAGACTGCAATATGGCTCATAAATATGCAACCAACCAGCCGCACATTGGTTTCCCCGGTCGATAATTAAAAATACCATGAATACATTATTAACTTTTTTTTATTGAATTCGGACCAGTCGGAACCACGTTAACACTTGGGACCGAGCCCCTGCATTTTCTAAATTACACCGCTCGGGTAGTACACGATAATGCTCGAAGAAAAAAGGCTTTCCGTTTTCTTTGGGACTCTATAACTGCAACTACGGATGAACCCAGATGATTGTAGAAGGTAGACAAGCATGAATACCAGTACGCAAGAGAAACTTCGAATTCACGGCTCTTAAATTTAAGGCAATTACCTCGCTCCGCCCAAGTGCCTACTCCCTTATATCATCATTATCACCATCATGCTTAATGGTATATTTTTAATGATTCTTTATCCCCAAAGCAGATGCATCACCGGGATGTTTTATTAAAGAACTTACTATGCTGTTTCGTTCACGTCCTTGCCTAAATAAACCTCTTTAAGGCTCAATATATTGTAAGAAATGAGTATAGCACACGCCTCCTATACCACCGAAAACGATCGCCCCCCCCCCAACGTCATCTGCCACGGTCTTTTCTCCATAGTCTTACGGTCTTTTCTCCATGCTTTCCCAGTCCCACACATATTCGTACTATCTTTACATCATTCCTAACAAAATATTCATCCTTAGAGGAACGGCAGATATTCATGAAATTGACGATAATGACATAAACACGCATGTTGAAGCAGTGGCAGAAAGACAGGCACGGGAATGGATGAACCCGAGAGGTACCCACCACAAACCCACATTCTCCCCGCCCCCCCAAAAAATCCACTTGGATCAACCAAGATTAGACCTCAGGAACCAGAGAAACAAGGCGAACAGTCCGACCACCACCCCAAGGCTCGCCCCAACATTCCACTTCACCCCTCTCCTCCAGCCCGCCATTCCTAAGCCTGTGAAAGCCTGCATCCTCCTTAAAAATGTCATAAACGCAGCGAACGCGGGCCGGCGCGGGCGGGCCAGCCGGCGATTGACCCGGATAATGATAAACATTTCGCCGCGAGACGCCCCGGGCCGTGTTTCTCCTCGGGCCGGCGCGGCGGCGGCGCGGCGGGCGGCGGCGGCGCGGCGCGGGGCGCGCGAGCGCCCCGGAGAACCACCTGACGAACCGGCGGCGGCGGCGGCGACGTGTGTGGCCCGCACGCGACCGACGCGCTGCACAGTGGGGCCGAACTGCTGCTCGGGATCCATCGGCTTAGATCAGTGGGGTCAAGGTCTTTCTACTGGTGGCAGCGGGCACGCGTCGTGGCTCCGTGGCATGCCACGAGCCACTCTGCGCAACTAGCGTCGGGAAAGGAAACTATTAGCAACCCCGCCGTTTTTACAATAGGATGGCGTTGTCTCTCGTGGAGGGGGGTGGCGAACTACGTGAAGGGGCGATTTCGTCGTGGCACTCGTGCCATGGACTCCCGCTCGTGGCATCGACCTTGATAACACTGGCTTAGATGCATCAATTGATTTCACGGCAGTGCCTCTGACCGGGAGTCCTATCCGCTTCAGATTCCACTATACGAAGGATATGTGTACATAAATGTGTAAAGTAAGAACATTAGTCTTTTTACAGAAAATTCGAATAGAATATTTCTGAATATTTTATCAAGAGATGCATTGTTATCCCTGAAAATTCTTGCTTTAATTAAGTTCATTTGACCAACTTATTTCTTCCTAAACTTTTAATACCACTTGGGTTCTGACTATGAATATTCGGAGAAAAGGTTGAACGCAGATAGAAAAAATTGAAAATAATTACTTTGTATAAGTACTGTCTCGCAAAAAATAAACCTAGTGAACGAAACCAATTAATTCTGAATATCGCCAATCACTTTTAGACGAACATAAACCTATAACAAGACATATTTAAAATGGAATTTTCTGAAATTGGACGTATTATCTTATTAAAACCTTCAACAGCATGGAATATATAACGTCAATCAACATTAAACATTTTTCAAATCGATGCAAGGTATCTACTTCTTTTGAATTCCTCTTTGCACTTATAGAAATTCGTATTGATGTAATAGTTGTGAGACATTTGATTACTGGCCCAAATTTAACTCTCTTAAAATGCATGGCAGGGAGGGCCCGGTAATTTTTGTCCGGTAATCAGGGCGATTCTGTGGCCCTCTCAACAACCTTCGAAGATTACTGAAGATTGAGTAGTCTGTTTAACATTAACTCTTTTAGGCAATGTTGCGTGGTCAGTGTTGCGTGGTCATCGCCACGCTATATATTGTACAGAAGTATGAGAAAATGGAACTTCATTTCCCTAATACTCATGACGAGTTGTGTGCATACGCACGAGCGATTCTTCAACCCGTGCCATAACATGACCACATTAAATTCACAAACAGGAAAATAAGGAATTTCTAACTTCATATATGCCCCTCCCCCCTAGGTTATCGGGACGTTTCAGTGGGGGTGACGTAGGTAGATTTTATTTTGGTCCTGCTCTAGAGGTGTTTCGACCCACTGTGCGCGATCGCCTTTGCTGCTTCCGCACGCGCAACTTCTCGCTTCGCTTTCAGAGGCCCGCTGTTTACGGACCCTCGCGTCTTCCACCCTCCATTCCCTCCCAGGTGCATGCGAGGCCGTGGAGGAGCCCGAGGGACCACTGCAAACGCAAGACGTACGTACATCCGCGATGTTTATGCTGCATCAAATGATTTTTATATGTGTTTGGGAGAAATATACGGTGCGCCTCGGGGGCGCGGTGCGGTTGCAGTAACTTCGGAATGCGCCCGAGTGCAAGTGATACATACTCTGGGCAGTTTATTGCACTGAGATGCTAAAATGGTTACAGCAACTGCGAGGGCATGCACACTCCGTCTTGGAGTTCAGGGCACTTAGTAGGCCTCGTTGTTAAAAGACTAGTGGCATGATTGCGACAATCAATATGATTAGCTGTACTTGCTCCATTAGCAATATATTTTCTTATAATGTTAATATCATTCAATGGACAATACGTCTACTCCATCAAAAGATATTGTAACCGCCATTCTTTAATTTCTGAGGTCACAGTATGACTTTAATGGACATGAACCGCTGTGATGTTATGTAATGGTGTGTTTCATTGGATCATTCACTGTTAACTACTCATTT
>JAHLJT010009436.1:46916848-46938696 GCA_031308135.1 Acheta domesticus | reverse complement strand
AACTACTCTCTACGCTCTCAAAGCCGATCTTCTGAAAGCCTTCACACACATCAACAGTAATTTAGATGAACATATCCGAAGGCTCGAAGAGGTCGTTCAAAACACAGACGGTTGGACAACAATAGGCAACACCGCAAAAACCTCCAACCGTCCATTCGCGGAAGCAAAAACACAATCACCACCACCAATCACGACTCAAACAGATTTTCTGTATTAGACTACTACAATGAGTTTCCTTGCCTTCCCAATCCTCACCACCCCCACCCATCATCGACACGTCCATTCACAAACCAACGCAAACAGGCTAGCAAGCGCAAAGTAACAAAGACACGTAGAGTTGCGCAAACTGGCTCACCAGAAAACAAGGACATTCCCACTGAGCCCATCAAAAAGGTACTCATTTTAGCAGATAGCCATGGGCGACAAATCTCCTCCCTGCTCAGTGAGAAACTCCCAACCAATTTCTCTGCCATGTGTGTGTTTAAACCTAACGGGAGGTTTGCCGACGTGACCAGTGAGTTGGACACGCACACAAAAACCCTCACCAAACGGGATACTGTAATTATCATAGGAGGGCAGAATGACATTAATTTGGGTGGTCACTTTACACCTGAAGAACATGTTGACAAATTACAACGTGCCGCCCAAAACACGAACATTGTAGTCTCGACTCTGCCCTTCTGGTACAACAAGCCCACACTATGCAAAGAAATTAGTCACGCAAACAACCAATTGAAACTGCATCTGAGAGACACACATGTTAAATTGTTTGAGCTAAACTTTCTCTCAGAAAAACACTTCACCCGACATGGTCTTCACCTGAACCTTGTCGGAAAACATGCACTCGGTAGTGAGCTTGCAAAACACATCATTTCACAAACTTGGCAGTGTCCTGCCCAAGACCCATCCCCACCCACATCTCCTAGTTCTCTTCCATCCCCTGGGACCCCTTTGGACCCAATTACCTTATCCCCTGAACCTAATCCGTGTATTACCTCTCCCACTATTCATTCCTCTACATCTGTCACCCCTCCTTCCTCACCTCTTGTCACTGCTGGGACACGATACTTCCTTCGACCACGCACTCGAGGTAAAAATGAAATAAATAAATAGCAACTACAGTCAGATGCAGCAGAAAAACATCCGTGTAGGTACATGCAAAAGATTCGAATAATGCATCATAATGTGCAATCTCTTTCAAATAAAATTGAATTTATCGAGGCAGCATTACAATGTGATCTAAGACAAATAGATGTTTTTTGCTTTACAGAACATTGGTTGTCTCAAAATGATATAAACACACTCCAAATTCCTAGCTTTTACCTTGCAGGATCGTATTGTAGGGCGAGGGAATCAAATAAGGGCCCTGCTTACGGAGGTTCGTGTATTTACATAAGAAATTATATTGATTCTACCTTCTTGTCAGAATTCAATTTATATGCAGTTGAAAAAGTTTTTGAAACAACAGTAGTACATCTTACTACGCTCAAAATTATCTTACTTTGCATTTACAGACCTCCAACAAAGCGAGCTTCAGATTATTTCACTTTCTTGGAAAATCTAGAGATAATTCTGAACAAAATTAGTAAACTCTCTTTTAAATCCATTGTTGTATGTGGAGATTTCAATATTGATTTTCTGAGCGAATCCCACGAAAAAGAGCAGTTTCTCAATTTACTTCATTCTTTTAATTTAGACATTACAGTGAATGTACCTACACGGAATACGCTTAAATCACAAAAAGCATTAGATCAAATTATAATTAACAAAACCACAACTACATATGAAATAATAACGAATAATCTAGGATACAGTGACCACGATGCACAAATTCTTACAATTACTAAGAACATAAACACTGACACAATAAATAATACACGCATGTGCAGAGCATTCACTAAAGTTAATATAAAATTATTTACGGACTACTTGATGAAGGAATCATGGGACGAAGTTTATAACGCTGTTGACACAAATGAAAAATATAATTTATTTTTCTCCAAGCTTTCAATTCATTTTAACGCGTGCTTTCCTCTTAAAAAGAGAAAATTAAACATTTCAAGCAAAAGTAATACTTGGATCACACAAGGAATTAGAACATCGTGTAAAAACAAACGTACGCTTTACTTTATTTCTAAACATCATAACGTATCACCCGGTTTCCATATATACTTCCGAGAATATAAAAGAATTTTAAGAAAAGTAATAGTTCAGGCAAAAATAATGAAAAATAGTCAGGACATTTTGAGCGCTAGTAACAAAACTAAAGCAATGTGGGATATCGTAAAAAATACAACCACATCATCTCGATACCTTGTAGAGAATGTTATTTTAAAGGATAATGAAAGAGAAACGAGTAATCCGGAAAAAGTTGCCAATCTCTTCAACAAACACTTTTCCAGAATTGCGTCTGATCTCACGAAGGGACTAAAATCACAAAATTCAACATTTTACACTTCCCAAAAATTTCAGATACGATGTTTATTCCCGAAACTTCTCCCAACGAAATCCTCAGAATAGTCAGTAAACTAAAAAATAAATATTCATCTGGTTTAGATGAATTTCCGGATTGTTTATTAAAAACTTGTGCACCTGCCTTTATACATCCGTTAACTCACATTTTCAATGCTTCTTTATGTACAGGAATATTTCCAGATATTTTCAAAACAGCAAAAATTAAGCCACTTTTTAAAAAAGGGAACAAAAATGATATTCAAAATTACCGGCCAATTTCTCTTTTGTCAGTTTTCTCAAAAATATTAGAAAGGCTTTTCTACTTACGAATGGAAACATTTCTCAGGAAAAACAGAGCGTTTTCAGACTCACAACACGGTTTTAGAAAATCAAAATCTACGGAAACTGCCATTTTTTCTTTTCTCAAAGATGTTGCTTCATCAATAGACCAAAATGAAGTACCCATTGGAATATTCTTAGATCTCTCGAAAGCTTTTGACGTTATTGACCATAAGATCTTGCTCTCAAAATTACCTTCGTATGGAATTCGTGGTATTGCCCTAGATTGGATAACTTCTTACCTTAAACATCGGACTCAAAGAGTAGAAATACCATACTGGCAGGAAAGGACATTACATACTTATATTTCCAATTCTTTGCCAATTGTGCATGGGGTCCCGCAAGGTTCGATCTTAGGTCCTATTCTCTTTCTGTTATATGTAAACGATATGCCCTCGTCTATTAAAAATGGAAGAACGGTTCTGTTTGCTGATGACACGAATGTTCTTTGCAAAAAAGAAGCAGTAAATAGTACAATTTCAGAAGTTTCAAATTGGTTTAATAATAACAAATTAATTGTTAACGAAAGAAAAACTGTTTCAATGCATTTTTGCATCTCAAATCGGAAATCGCATGTTCCATTGAAAATGAACAATATGCAATTAGCTGATGTTGAGGCAACAAAATTTTTAGGTCTTTCAATTCAATCAAACCTCAAATGGAATGTACATATAACAGAATTAAACACTAAATTAAGTTCATTATGCTATGCATTCAGAATTCTTTCAAATTCTGTCAGCCTTCATGCAGCTCGTTGCGTTTATTTTGCAAATGTGCATTCCCGCCTGAGATATGGCATAATATTCTGGGGAAGCTCATCCTGTAGTATTCAGACCTTCAGATTGCAAAAGAAAATTATTCGAATAATGAAAAAATGCCTTCCACGTGATTCCTGCAAGCCTCTTTTCATTGAGCTGGGAATCCTACCATTGCCTTGTCTATTTATTTACGAATCTGTAATATTTGTCAAAAATGACCTACTTAACGGAGGGAACATATTTTCATGCAATATTGATATTTATAATTACAACACACGCCGTAGAAATCACGTGCATCAAGTGTCAGTATCAACAGCTCAGTACAAGAAATCAACATACAATACATGTACGTTACTTTACAACGCATTGCCAGATGACATAAAACAATTAAAGTCGGTACACAAATTTAAGTTAAAAGTAAAATCTTTTCTGCTGCAAAACTGTTTCTATACAATTAGAGACTATACTGATCGTGAAAAAGAAAAATAATGTTTAATGTAACAAAACAAAGATATATAATGAATTAGTTTATGTTTGCATTGTATACATTTAAAAAAATATTTAATACGCCTGTAACAAGTAATGTACTTCAGCTTCCGGGTCAATGACCCCCATCTCGATCAGGTTTTTGTCCAGTTTCCCTGATCCATTGAGCAAATGCTGAGATGGCCCCTTGTTTTGCTTCTGGACGTAAATGTAGCTTCACTGTGCGCACGTTTTGTTGAGCACTCCTTTTGCTTGTAGTTCATTTACAGTTGAAATTGATTTTCTATAACTCGGGAAAAAACATTTTTCAAATATCTTTATTTTTCTAAAATAATTATTTTCTAAATTCATTTTTTCGTTTTTTTTTTTTTTTTTTTTAAAATTCTGGCCCTCAAGAAAATGTGCGCAGATAAATTTCTTTCCCCACACGTCATATACAGTTTTTACTGTTTTTTGACAAATAAATAAATAAATAAATTTTGAAATTTAGATTCAGATTTAGATTTTGATTTAGAAACATTTTAGAATTATGATTCTAATAAACGCAACATTAAAGACGTCCTGAGTATCTTTCGTTTTAGGAATATGTTGTGCATTAGATTCTATTACAGTACATTTAGCCATCATTTGCATTTATAATACACGTTTAATCCATATCACATCATCAGTCATCAGGTGAAGAAACGTTTCAAAGTCTCCTTTTTCCATTTGGTCGGAGAAACTGGATGTAAATCAAAAACTTTGATCAATTTAAGTTCCGTTTTGCTATTTATTTACTTAGAAAATAAATATTGTGATAATAATAAAATAGTATTTTATAATAATCTCAATAATATACGAATGACGGTAATAATATAATTAATGTATAATAGAATTTTAATTTTCATTGGCTAATAATAATAATAATTCTATAGACATTATTATATATAGTAACATAATTATATATATAACACAAATAATAAAGAATATTTTGTTCGAGACAAAGTGGGCAAATAAGCTCTTCATACTTATGTGGCAAAGAAAGGCAGTGTTAGTGGGCTAAATTGTTAAAGCTTTTTTTAATTAAGCTAGTTATTAAAAACCTATCGATCGATCTCCGGCGAGAAATAGCCTCGTGGTCGGGCCCTCGGGGGCGTTGCTGGCGGAGGCGTCGGGCCTCGTGAGCATCAAGGCGGCTCGGCGCAGCGCGGCGTGGCCGCAAGTCGTTCGGCGAACGGCGCGCATTCTTAATTGAAACGTCGATCGCCGCGCCCTGCGCACGGGCGTTGTCAACAATTAGTGATGCCTAATTTTTCCGCTCGCCAGGTAAACTCCACCGCCTCCCGCCCAAATAGGTTGCGGTTTTTGCTGCGACAACGTGCGGGCAGGCGACGTGGGGAGATACCGATGCAAAGTGACCGCAAGCTGGGTGGGCTCCTCCCAATTCCGCCCTTGGGCGCGCATTTCGCCGCCTCGATCGCCTGCACCCGCGTTGGAATTTTTTTCGAGATTCACCGCTGGCGGAGCTAGAGGTAGTCACGCATTCACACAGATGCCTAAACAAGGGCGGAAAGTAGTCACAGTAGTAATGCTGTTTTTTTACGAGTGGTGTTAGAACCAGCGTGTGTCATGTGTGCGGGAAAAAGGGGACCGGTGGAAATACAATATATTACGGGCTGAGATTCACGGTGGCGTAGCTACGAGTCACGCTATGGATTGCATTCGACGGTACAAGGGATGGAAAGTAGTCACAGTAGTAATGTTTTTTTACGAGGATGTTGGAACCTGCCTGTGTCTTGGGGCGTTGGGGAAGAGGAAGACCGGTAGAAATTAGTTGTGGGCTGAGATTCACCGGTGGCGAAGCTAGGGTAGTCACGCTATGGATTGCCTTCGACATGTAATGCCTATAAAAGGGGGCGGAAAGTAGTCACAGTAGTAATGCTGCTTTTTGCGAGGGAGTTGGAACGTGCTTGCGACATGGGCGCGGGCAAGGAGAGGATCGGTGGAAATAACTTGCGGTCTAAGATTCACGGTGGCGTTGTTAGGGATAGACATGTTATAAGTCATATTCAAAAAAGTGTTATATCAATGCTAATTCTACGAAAGTGTTGGAAGGTGTTGATAGTTTTAGATGAAAATTTCGTAATGGATTATACTAGTTCGCACGGAGGAAAAATGGTGGTTGTGATAAAACGGAGAAAATGGCAAGAACGGTGATTTGCGGAGGCAGCAGGATGGTGGATGGTAGGTGAGGACAGTGCTGACAGAAATCGTAGTCAGACACTATTGATGGTGGACTTACTTAAGAGAAGGTTGTGAAAACTACTAACATTTATCCATTTTATTGTGTGTGTTCATACTGCATTTTATTGTGTTTTGTTCCTGCGCAGCATTAATTTTAAGATTTTTAATAAAAGAAAAAGGAAAACAGAAGCTATCCATTTAAGTACAATTGTTCCCTCGAAGAGGAGGAACTACATTACGTAGAATTCTTACACCTTCTAGAAATTGTTCTTTCCTCTATCACAGTCCAGATACCAAGGTTTCACTATTTGCTGCATTAAATGCACTATATTATTCCTTTAATTTGTCTTTACTTAGACAATAGCCAAGTTTCTATGCCTTGCGGTACTCCTAGGATGCGTCCGTTGTATTCCACCGGATCGTGGAACTCCGCTTGAACTCGCTGCATATTATGCCAGCTCTTCTGTGCCGAGACGGTTGGTGGAATCGTGGCGAGGCAGCTGAATAGTTGCACCGGCGGCGGCGGCGAGGGGAAACTTGCGTTGGTGGTGCGGCGGAGCGTGAAGCGGCGGAGGCATGAGCAACAGCGGCGAGGTGCGGCCCGCACGGCGCCCGCCGACGCCCCAGGAACGCGCCCTCGCATACTCGCCGGCTCCGCCCTCCTTCCTCGACATCTCCCTCTACCCGCGCCCCCCTCCTCCTTCGCCTTTCTCCTACTGCTCACCTGTGTTACCTCTTCTTCCCCACTGCCGCCTATCCTCCCTCGTTCAGCCCCGTCTTCTCCCATCCACGCCTCTCCTCCCCCACCTCTCTCCCCTCCTCTTCCTTATCCTTTCTCCCGATCTTATCCACTCTCTCCCCGTTCGTCTCCTCTCTCTTCTTATTCCTACTCCCCCACCCCGCCCATCAACCTGCTCCTACTCGTTTCTCCTTCTCCTCTGCTGCCCCTTCCTCCTTCCCCACTGCCGCCTCTCCTCTCTCGTTCAGCCCATCCTCTCCCATTCACTCCTCTCCGACCCCTCCCGACCTTCCGGGTCCCATCATCTCTCGCTCCGCCATCCTCTGCTCCATCTGCCCTCCCCGCCCCTCTCCCCTCCCCTACCTTATCCCTCCTCCCCCGCCCCTCCCTCCTGCCCTACCTTACCCTTCTCCCCGCCCCTTTCCCCTCCCCTTCATTATCCCTTCTCCCCCACCCGCTCCGCTACACTCTGCTCCACCTTTCTTCCCCTCCCTCGCTACCTTCCCCCTTCTCCCCCTCTTCCATCGCCTCGCACGCTACGCTTTCGGATTGCACCCGACCTGCGTCGTGGAAGTGCTTGAGATGCGCGCTGCTGCCTCGCTAAACGGATAGGCACGCGCTAATGCATTGGTGAGCCCTCAGCGTACTCGTATATTTAGCAGAGCTGCCTGAGATTCCGGAGATTTCGAGGGCTTGGGTTTCGAGCCTTTGGACCTGCCAACAGGTGGTTTTCTTGGACCTCTTGCGAAATTCATGTTGTGGCTAACCTTAAAGACCAGGATAATAGGAGGACGACAACTATAACATTTATACCTATTACCAACTATACATTCACATCTATTTATCCCGATTACCTTGTAATGAAAAGAAATGCGTGCGTGATAATGAAAAACTTTATAACTAATAAGAATAAATTCATAGTCTATTGAATAGTAATTTTTTCTCATTAATTAATTGTATTAGATCATTCTCAGTACAAGGTAATTGGTATGATGTCAAAGATTTCTAGATGTAAGTCTTGCTTTGTGCATTTCTACATGTGCGAGTTTCTTAGATAGCAGCTAGCTTTGGACTTACACGAAATATAGCGTTTACTTGGGTTTGAAAAATTAAGTCCGATATTTTTTTTATCATTGGATATTGCAAGTATACTGTAATAATAGAATATTCAACTTATCCTCTGGTATGTATTTACGTGTCATTCCCGATTAAAATGTAAAAAAAAATATTGTTTGAATGTTACCCCACCGAAGAAAGAAGATAAGGAAACATCTGGCATTTTGTCTATCTATAATTGGTAGAGAACTGGACTAACACGCATTGACCATCATCTGATATAATAAAATATGAAGGTTGGAGGTGCCTTACATAATGCCTTGAACTCATGGACTTTAAGTAGAATAGATTTTGTCATCATTGACAAAATCGATACCTTTTCGCTCTGGCCCACTTTTTCTCCAGAAGACGCAAATCAGCTGCTTTATTTTTCTGAATAACTAGTGGGCGTAAGATCCGATGTAGTCCATTAGCACACCAAAACACTTTCCATTCTCAAACTGTTATCACAGAAGTGTATATGGAATGATGTATTAGCTTGTCCGACTGGGCTACGCCAAGTTAAAACACAGCTATTTGTCTTCGGATTGCAGAAAAAAGGTGAATCGACAAATACATCTTAGTATTGTTGAAACATAACACATGCTGTTTGTCACAGTTTGACATTACTGAGACACTGTTGTGTCACAAAATGCTGGCTCCTACTGTGCTCTCCCTACCATCCAACAACCAGGCACTCGTCCACCAGGTTGTGTAATGGTTTCATATCATGTGCGGCCACAGCGTCGCCCACGCTGTCGCCATCGCCACCGCCACCGCCACCGTCGCCGTCACAACACTGCCACCGCCCGTTCCTGTTTTTCCGCAGGAGGCATTTTTCTTCCTGGCTTGGCCGTCGCCGCCGCCGCCACCAGCACCGTCTCGACTACCGCTGGCCCTGGCTGATATCCTAATATCCGTCCGCCCCGCCTTTTTTCTCGCTCGTGTCACATCGAACTTTTTTACCCGAGCGGTTATTTATTGCCGCTTGTTTTGTAGTTGCAAGGTCCGATGACATGGAACAACAAGTACGTGTTTGTCCGATGAGATTCATTGCCAGACGCTGTGGAGCGTCTGTGTCTAGTTGCCGAGGCACGAGATGAGGAGAAAGGGAGCAAAAAGAAGGATAATTGAGCGATTTCAGCGGCGAAGTGTGTTTTTCTCCTTCTTATTTCTCAAGTGCTGATCACGCCCTACGTTGAATTTAACTAGTCAACGTATGTCTAAAATCACAAAAGTACTCCCTCTCTGTGAGGGATGAGACAGCTGACGTGGGAAAGTCTTAGCCCGGGAACAGGTCCACGGTTCGAACTTTAGGCGGAGCACGATTTTCTCATTTCTAGCGCTCTGTGCCTTGCCATCGCTACCTCATTTGTTCTTGGCCGTTTTTGCAAAAGCTTTTTACGATAGTTGAACTCGAGATACTCGCATCTTGACGAAGATGGACAATTTTGAAATTGCAGCCTCACGTCTACCGCATCAAATACATGGGCATGTTTTGTGTAGATCTTTTTTTACTTTTCTCTCACGAAGAAGCGTTGTTTCGAATCCACTTGATTATATACATTATTCTCACGAGATGTTTAGAGAAAGTATTCTAAACATTTATGTTTTTTGCAATAGGGAGAATAGGTTAGGAGGCGGTAAAATCTTTTTCACGACGAAGTCAAAATTACGTGTACTAAAGCAGAAGAAACAAGCTATTCATTCTTTTTTTAATTTCAACTGTATGTAATGACAAAAACGCATGCCTCTCCAAACCTTTGTGAATGAATTGAACTTCTGCCGTAAAGGCTAAAATTAATGGTTACTAGTACTCCAATCACAGGTCAAAAGTTCATGTTGACTTAAGACAGTAAATCAGAAATATTTTTCTCATAGATTACAGTTCATTAGTTCAGTTCACACACATTATACATCATAGATAATAGTAACAATTCAACACAATAACCTTTGTCCATTTTTTACCCATACATTGGTTCACATGCACATCACTATTGTGAAACTTGTTGAGATAACAGAATCCAGTGAATATACATCAATAGACAACGAAATAAAATATTTTTTGCGATCCTGAATATCGTTTTTTGCTGCTTAAGATGATCATACGACCATTAAGGTCCCAGATTAAGTAAGATATTTTTAATTACTCAATCACTCATAACCTGAGGCATAAAAGAAAAATGTGGAAAAAATGAAAGCGCAAAATATAGAATCAACAAAAACCTTCACATCATTACTTCAAGGAAAAAATGAACGGCACGGCATGGCATGAACACGAATATCTGCTTAACCGTTCTGAACAAACACGCGATAATTCCCGGCAAAATAGCCTTTCGTTTCGCAGCTAAAGAGACGAGGATGGGTCGTGTATCCCAAAGCCAGGGCGGAGCGGCTCGGCACGCCGCTAGTCTTGAACTCGCGCCCTCTAAATGCCAGCGGGGGCCGGTTCCGCCCCTCCGAACGACGGCGGCGGCGGCGGCTCCCGGGTAATTGGCCGAGTGGCCGGCGGCGGCGCTCGCGGCGGCCACCTGCGCGGACGCACATGCGCGCCCGAGCGGTGACGCGGCAAAAAGCCATTAATTATCGAGAAGCGCAGGCACGCAGCGGCGGCGCGGAGGAGGCGCGGACCAGCGCGCGGCGGAGGCAGCGCAGGCGGGAGGAACGGCGGAGCTCGTGGTGGAGGCAGCGACGGAGGATGCGGCATAGACGCAGGAGGCGATGGATAACGGAGGCAGCGGTGATAGCAGAGGAGGAGGATGAGAGGGATGAGGAGAAGGAGGTGGAGGAGAAGGGATCGAGGAGGTGGAAGAGGATGATGATGACGAAGAGGAGTAGGAGCAAGAGGTGGATGATGAGGAGTAAGATGTCCATCATGATGATGAGCAAGAGGTTGATCATGATGATGAGCAAGAGGTTGATCATGATGATGAGCAAGAGGTTGATCATGATGATGAGCAAGAGGTTGATCATGATGATGAGCAAGAGGTTGATCATGATGATGAGCAAGAGGTTGATCATGATGATGAGCAAGAGGTTGATCATGATGATGAGCAAGAGGTTGATCATGATGATGAGCAAGAGGTTGATCATGATGATGAGCAAGAGGTTGATCATGATGATGAGCAAGAGGTTGATCATGATGATGAGCAAGAGGTTGATCATGATGATGAGCAAGAGATTGATCATGAGATGATGAGCAAGATGTTGATCATGATGATGAGCAAGAGGTTGATCATGATGATGAGCAAGAGGTTGATCATGATGATGAGCAAGAGGTTGATCATGATGGTGAGGAGCAAGCAGTTGATCATGATGGTGAGGAGCAAGCAGTTGATCATGATGGTGAGGAGCAAGCAGTTGATCATGATGGTGAGGAGCAAGCAGTTGATCATGATGGTGAGGAGCAAGCAGTTGATCATGATGGTGAAGAGGAGGAAGAGGAAGAATGGGATGAGCTAGAAGAAAGAGATGGGGATGAAAAAGAGGATGACAAGGTGCAGGAAAAGAAGCATAAGGATGTGAAAGAAGAACAAGTGGAGGGGGAGTCGGAGGAGGAAGAGAAAAAGGTCGTGGAAGAGGATAAAGATGATGGGCGGAGGCGAAGGCGTTGGACACGGAGGGGGGCTGCGATGGCAGTGGTGGCAACGGCGGAGACGAAAAAGGTGGAGCGGGCGGAGTCAACATGTGCAGGTGCAAGCACAACAGAGACAAAGCTATAGATAGAGGTAGAGAAGAAGATGGAAGGAAACGTGGAAATGGCTGAGGCGAAAGTGGAAGGGGGTGGTGGTGGTGGTGATGACATTTGAGAACGAAAACTGTGAGACGAGACTTAGAAGAAACGTAGATGATAAAAAAAAATTAAAATTGAGAGTGTGGGAAAACGCTTCGGCTGAAGTGCCGGGACATTTAGGGGAAATGTTGGTTAAAATATCGTGTCGGAGGTGGGATGCATAGGCAGCAGTGATGGTGCACTGAATAAATTCTAACCGAATCTGAGGCCTACGGAACACAGCTGAGAGTAAGGAGCTTCCAGGACTTCCCAGTGGTGTGGGGAGGAATTTGTAAATGCGCGGAGAACTAGTCGTGCTAAAAAAAACAGTAATGATATGGAAGTGTGGGTACAAGTTTGCAGATTCAACAACACTGATAAAGATGTTCCTTACGTACAATATTAGTGGTGACAGCAAGAGATGTAAGCAACACAATCATTGAGAGCTACGAAAAAACGCGGAGGCCAAACATTATAATCGTGGAGGAATTTAGGAGGAACATTATTGTGAAGAAATGATATGACAGCCTGGATAGCGGAGACGCAAGTAAGCACTAAACGTTGACCACAGCAGACAGAAGCGGCGGTAGCGGTTTAAGTGACTTGATGGTGACTCGATGTGAAGGTGGCGACAATACTTTTGGAGACAGCTTGGGTAGGAATGCCCGTAGGAATAGTGGTGGCTACAGTGGCGGTAACAGCTGCTGAATACAACGCAGCGGAGATATAAGCTGAAATAGACGCGGTTAAACACGGCAGCTGCACGTGGTTGAGCTGTTGGTGCTGCACACGTCGACTACTAGTGCAACAGCTCGACGGTTTGTCACGCCTGTAGCTACCGCTGTCACCACCAGTTTCACCCTACCGACCCACCTGTCAGACCTCCACTACTATTGTTCTTCTGCTACCATTAACCCCCATATCCGCCGTCACCCCAACCTAACCCTGACCTTTTCTGCCTCAATATTTCATGCGACCTCCGACGCCCTCTAAACCCTCCCCCCACCTCCTCAAAACTTGAAGCCTGCTACCACTGTTCTTCCACTTGACTTTAACTATTGCCTCTGCCAAAGCCAAATCCAAATCCAAAAATGGCCCCTACTGGCACTGTCCTTTCGCCTGCTTTTACTACCCGCCGGTACCAAAACCAAAGCTTGGCTCTACTGCCACTGTTATTCCGCCTGCCTTTACTATCGCCGGTACCAAAGACTTGGCCCTACTGCCACTGCCCTTCCACATGTATTTACTATCTGCCGCTATCAAAATCAAACCTTGGCCCTGCTGTCACTGTTCTTTCACCACTATCTCAGCTACTAAAGGTCAGGCATTGCTGCCTTTTCTGTCGTCGGTACCAATAACATGATTTTGCTGCCACTGTTATTCAACATGCCTTTAGTATCACCGCTACCAAAGATTTGGCCCTACTGCCACCACCCTTCCGTATGTCTTTACTCGTCTCTACCAAAACACCCTTACGTCGTCTCTACCAAAACCAAAGACTTGGTCCTACTGTCCCTGCTCTTCCACACGTTCTTACTATCGCCGCTACCATAACCAAAGTCGCTACTGTTCTACTACACTGTTCTTCCACCTCTCTTTACCTCCGCCATCGCCGCAGGCAACACCGCGGGCTCCGCTCCTGTGTGGCGGCGCGGGCCACGAGGTCGCGTTGCGCGCCGCGCGTATGGTTGCGCCGTTACATGCGGCTGCTTCACCGCCCCCGGCCCCGCCCCCGACCCGCACCGCCCCGCACCGCCCCCGCCCCGCACCCGCCCGCACCCGCCCCGTCCCGCCCCCCGCCCCGTCCCGCCCCCGCCCCGTCCCCTCCCCGCCCCGTCCCCGCCACGCCCCGCCCCGCGCACAGCGTTGCCCTGCAACATCTGCGAACCTCGGAGCACCGACGACGGCGACGCCCGCCTTTTCGATGCGGTCCACCTCAGGTGGCGCCCCGCCATTGTGCTCCGCTGCGGAACGTTTCGCCAGGGAGCTGCTTTTTGCGTTGGGTACTAAAAAGAAATGCTCTGCGCACAGGCTGTCCTATAGCGGAAACAAATATATGGAGGCAAGTATGTGTTTCGATGTTTAGTCGTAAGTTACGTAAAAAAGTGCTTACCAACAAATTCTCGTTTAAACCTAAGAATCAATTTATTGTTCTAGAATTAAAAGTAAATTGTAGATGTATAGGGATGTCTTTCTATAAATAAAGTGTACGATAATGGAAGTGTCTAATAAACAATATGCCACTATTTCAGATTTGATTATAATTATATTGAAATAAAATTATTTTATATTACCAAAGATTGAATGTGCTTTATGTGTGTGTACAATCATAGTGCTAATTTTGGCTCAAGGCTATATAACAATGTTGATGAATGATGAACTACCCTCAATTATCCACAGCAATTTACAAACAATTGAAACCCCAAAATAAGAAACCTAATTCAGAAAGACCTATAATGATTTATATGGTTCATATACAAGTTTCTCTGATCTCCTCTGACACAAGTAATAGTAATTTTCCTCCTCGTGTTTGTAATATTATTTTTGTATTCTTACATTACACTAGCATTAAGATCCTTTACGTAATCTTGTGTTATTAATTTATTTATGACTGCTTGTAAGACCTCTTGTGTGAAACCCCTTGAACACGAGCTTCACTCTTTCAACGGCATGCTAGAACTTTTATGTAACTAATATGTAAAGTTTCTTGCCAGCAATAAATATATTATTCTTATATACCTTTGGTATGGAAGTTTTATATGTGAATTCTCCAAAGAACGGAGAAGGATCAAGTTGTAAATAAAACTGTAAAAAAGTATTTAAAAAATAGATTCTCCTGAAACTGGCAGAACAGTATCTCCATTCCCTGCATTCACATGGAATGAGGTCGTAGTATGACGGCTGAAAGTTAGGTAATATCGCCTACCATGCGACGTTTCTGGAACACCCTGAATTTCTACATTTTCAATACAATGTTTTAGCATTACGCGGTCTGTACGATACAATTACTCCGTAGCGGCTGAACCAGCGAGAGCGCATATGGTTGTGATATAGCAATTGAAGCGTCGTAGCTAGTGATCTGTGTATGCAACAGTGGCAGAGTTCGAATCCGTCGTTTGCTTGGTTTTCTCTGATTAATTTCAGGGATATGTTTCTGTACTTTTAACAATTGTTCACAGAGCGGGCGAGATCCTTGCTTCCTCGTTATGTTCCCCAATCCCATATTTAAAGCCAATTGGTGGGCTGATCTCCCATCCCCATACTGTCATGAAGTAAAAAGACTCAGGCAGTATCGCAGACGAAATGCCAGAAACTAGAACTGGACTGTAGGGTCATCGAAGAGAGAAATAATATCCCTAGTAATCCATTCGTGCGGATGTAATTACTCCGAGCCAGGACAAGTACTTACATTTATGGACAATTTATTGCTTTATCGCAACAGTCCGTGCGGCGCATTCAACGCTGAGAGAAATAGCGCCCTTTGCATGCGTGACGGCCAGTTACCTTCACCAGAAACTGAGAACCGAGCAGAGCGGGGTTATTTTATTATCGTTCGTAGAGATACCGAGAAACTTTCCAACCTGGGAGGTCTGCGGTTTGATACACAATTACAAGGAGTGGCGCTTCCAGAAAATCTTGACTGAACACACACAGAGCCTCGGTTTCGTCATGGCAATATGAAAACAACCTCCTTCCACTGGCAGAACCCGTAATATTCTACAAGTGTGACTAATGAGTCTATCAATTTTGAACACTAATTTTTTAATACAAATTGTGTAAGTCGTAAGAATTTTAATTTCATCAACAAATTTAAGGATAAGATGCAAGGACTACGTTTCCAAGAAAATTATTCATTCACTTGATTTCTTGAATTTTCCCCCACATGGTCAATTTCTTCGCCATTTTTAATAGTCCCAAAAATGATAACAATCAATCAGTTTATCTGATGAGACTGCAATATGGCTCTAAATTATGCAACCAACCAGCCGCACATTGGTTTCCCGGTCGATAATTAAAAATACCATGAATACATTATTAACTTTTTTTTATTGAATTCGGACCAGTCGGAACCACGTTAACACTTGGGACCAAGGCCCCTGCATTTTCTAAATTACACCGCTCGGGTAGTACACGATAATGCTCGAAAGAAAAAAGGCTTTCCGTTTTCTTTGGGACTCTATAACTGCAACTACGGATGAACCCAGATGATTGTAGAAGGTAGACAAGCACGAATACCAGTACGTAAGAGAAACCTCGAATTCACGGCTCTTAAATTTAAGCAATTACCTCGCTCCGCCCAAGTCCCCAAGTGCCTATTCCCTTATATCATCATTATCACCATCATGCTTAATGGTATATTTTAATGATTCTTTATCCCCAAAGCAGATGCATCACCGGGATGTTTTATTAAAGAACTTACTATGCTGTTGCGTTCACGTCCTTGCAACTAAATAAACCTCTTTAAGGCTCAATATATTGTAGAAATGAAGTATAGCACACGCCTCCTATACCACCGTAAAACGATCCGCCCCCCCCCCAACGTCATCTGCCACGGTCTTTTCTCCATAGTCTTACGGTCTTTTCTCCATGCTTTCCAGTCCCACACATATTCGTACTATCTTACATCATTCCCTAACAAAATATTCATCCTTAGAGGAAACGGCAGATATTCATGAATTGACGATAATGACATAACACGCATGTTGAAGCAGTGGCAGAAAGACAGGCAAGGGAATGGATGAACCCCGAGAGGTACCCACCACAAACCCATATTCTCCCCCCCCCCCAAAAAAAAATCCACTTGGATCAACCGGGATTAGAACTCAGGAACCAGAGAAACAAGGCGAACAGTCCGACCACCACCCCAAGGCTCGCCCCAACATTCCACTTCACCCCTCTCCTCCAGCCCGCCATTCCTAAGCCCGTGAAAGCCTGCATCCTCCTTAAAAATGTCATAAACGCAGCGAACGCGGGCCGGCGCGGACGGGCCGGCCGGCGATTGACCCGGATAATGATAAACATTTCGCCGCGAGACGCCCCGGGCCGTGTTTCTCCTCGGGGCCAGCGGCGGCGGCGGCGGTGCGCGAGCGGCCCCGGAGAACCACGTGACGAACCGGCGGCGGCGGCGACGTGTGTGGCCCGCACGCGACCGACGCGCTGCACAGTGGGCCGGAACTGCTCCTCGGGATCCATCGGCTTAGATCAGTGGGGTCAAGGTCTTCTACTGGTGGCAGCGGCACGCGTCGTGGCTCCGTGGCATGCCACGAGCCACTCTACGCAACTAGCGTCGGGAAAGGAAACTATTAGCAACCCCGCCGTTTTACAATAGGGATGGCGTTGTCTCTCGTGGAGGAGGGTGGCGAACTACGTGAAGGGGCGATTTCGTCGTGGCACTCGTGCCATGGACTCCCGCTCGTGGCATCGACCTTGATAACACTGGTTTAGATGCATCAATTGATTTCACTGCAATGCCTCTGACCGGGAGGTCCTATCCACTATCAGATTCCACTATTACGAAGGAAATGTGTACATAAAATGTGTAAAGTAAGAACATTAGTCTTTTACATAAATTCGAATAAGAAGTTTCTGAATATTTTATCAAAGAGATGCATTGTTATCCCTGAAAATTCTTGCTTTCATTAAGTTCATTTGACCAACTTATTTCTTCCTAAACTTTTAAATACCACTTGGGTTCTGACTATGAATATTCGGAGAAAAGGTTGAACGCAGATAGAAAAAATTGAAAATAATTACTTTGTATAAGTACTGTCTCGCAAAAAATAAACCTAGTGAACGAAACCAATTAATTCTGAATATCGCCAATCACTTTTAGACGAACATACCATATAACAAGACATATTTAAAATGGAATTTTCTGGAAATTGGACGTATTATCTTATTAAAAACTTCAACAGCATGGAATATATAACGTCAATCAACATTAAACATTTTCAAATCGATGCAAGGTATCTACTTCTTTGAATTCCTCTTTGCACTTATAGAAATTCGTATTGATGTAATAGTTGTGACATTTGATTACTGGCCCAAATTTAACTCTCTTAAAATGCATGGCAGGGAAGGGCACGGTAATTTTTGTCCGGTAATTAGGGCGATTCTGTGGCCCTCTCAAATAACCTTCGAAGATTACTGAAGATTGAGTAGTCTGTTTAACATTAACTCTTTTAGGCAATGTTGCGTGGTCAGTGTTGCGTGGTCATCGCCACGCTATATATTGTACAGAAGTATGAGAAAATGGAACTTCATTTCCCTAATAACTCATGACGAGTTGTGTGCATACGCACGAGCGATTCTTCAACCCGTGCCATAACATGAACACATTAAATTCACAAACAGGAAAACTAAGGAATTTCTACTTCATATATGCCCCTCCCCCTAGGTTATCGGGACGTTCAGTGGGGGTGACGTAGGTAGATTTTATTTTGGTCCTGCTCTAGAGGTGTTTCGACCCACTGTGCGCGATCGCCTTTGCTGCTTCCGCACGCGCAACTTCTCGCTTCGCTTTCAGAGGCCGCTGTTTACGACCCTCGCGTCTTCACCCTCCGTTCCCTCCCAGGTGCATGCGAGGCCGTGGAGGAGCCCGAGGGACCACTGCAAACGCAAGACGTACGTACATCCGCGATGTTATGCTGCATCAAATGATTTTATATGTGTTTGGGAGAAAATATACGGTGCGCCTCGGGGGCGCGGTGGCGGTTGCAGTAACTTCGGAATGCGCCCGAGTGCAAGTGATACATTCTGGGCAGTTTATTGCACTGAGATGCTAACATGGTTACAGCAACTGCGAGGGCATGCACAACTCCGTCTTGGAGTTCAGGGCACTTAGTAGGCCTCGTTGTTAAAAGACTAGTGGCATGATTGCGACAATCAATAATGATTAGCTGTACTTGCTCCATTAGCAATATATTATTCTTATAATGTTAATATCATTCAATGGACAATACGTCTACTCCATCAAAAGATATTGTAACCGCCATTCTTTAATTTCTGAGGTCACAGTATGACTTTAATAGAACATGAACCGCTGTGATGTTATTGTAATGGTGTGTTTCATTGGATCATTCACTGTTAACTACTCATTTTCCATTCTTTCTATATTCTTTCAACTTCGACCTTTACTTCATATCTTTTTCAAACCACGATGAAATTGGTGTGCCCTGAATCTTAGAATTCATGGGTCATTTGATTGTTCTCATTGCCAGAGTAATATTTTGGGGCCTGTTTGTTCAGTGATTAACCCAACTGAAGTTTCAGTAGTTACAACTCTGTCATCATAAAGTCTACGAGTCGTTACGGCTTCTGGCACGCGTTGAAACTCAATACGAATTTATTATATGTTTGTTTTTATAACTATTGTTATTACTATGAACGCTTGACTCACGTCTGCGTGACACAAAATAAGAGATACTAACAATAATTCATACTTTCAGTAAAACTGGGGAATTACAGATCAATGTGTCATCTTACAAAACGCAATTGAAATTAGTAAGACACAAGATATCTAAAGATGGGACCAATATGGTTTGAAACATATTGTTTAGAAAAAAATGTGTAATATTTACAATGAACTAAATAAAAGAGTGTTCAAGGATTCAATCACTTCTATATGAGTTATCTTCAATAAATTTGCATCATGTACTGATTCACTTTTACTCATTTTGTGGCTCTCAGTAATAAATGGGGTGTCTGCAATACCGCAAGTTAAAACACAATATACTACTTTTAACCGTGAACCACGTACTATTCTAATATTAGATCTGTGCAAAATAGGATTGTATGGAGGAAATGTGGAATTATGCGACGTACAAAAAAGTACGTTGGTAATAAAGTAAATACTTCTTACTTTGCAGAGCGCAACTATTACGTATTTCTAGTCCCGTAACTTCATTATCATGTCCCCTTGTGGTTTTATTGTTCAAACTAGCTATCTTGCAAGCGGTTAAAATTTTTAATGAACTTTATAACTCTCGCCTCCGAGGATCGTACCGAGTCGTTAAGTGGAAGAATCGCCGATACGCGGGCGGTTACAGAGCAGGGCACCTCCACGGAGACAACGCGGCTACGACGAACACCCACGGCTCCCTTTACGAACAAGCAGTTAAACGTGCTACTACGTACTTGACCCCGGAGGAATTTCTTTCTTTCGACGACCCTGCGATGTAAAACCGAATGGATAGGTACACAGTGGTAAGAGCGTCGTTTACGGCTGCCCAGAACGTTTCCCGCTTTTCGGACGCTGATTCATCTTATCAGACCGCGAGTGGGCCGCATTACGGCATGTTAGTACGGTTGTAAAGCGAACGCCTTACCTGCGGATTACAACTTTGGCCGGCGTTATGGTTTTATTCTGAGGAGCTCTCTCTCTGCCGGTGTCTTCAGCCCGAAGATTACGCCCGGCTCTAAACTTTTTAATTTCACTTCTGCTTTAATTTCCACAACAGCGGTTGCCTATCTGGAGGGTTTGCGGGATAAAAAGAGACGGCGAGACGGACGAGCACAATGCGCTTTTATAACAATTATGGAAGTGAAATAAATGGGCAATCAAGTTCGGGAATACTACGCGGATGACCCCAAACTGCTTCAAGCAACCCGAAGGAAACGAGGTGTTTTTATTGCTGTTACTTTCATTTGGTTGAGATGAGTGTTCTTGTATTCTTTTAATAAACTGGGGAGGAGATTAGATGGATTATTTGTAAATTAATATGAATGTCAATTTTGTTAATAACTGCTTAAACATTTTCGTCACACTTGTGAATTCAAACTGAAAATGAAGTAGTCACTTTTTGTTAACTTTGTACTTGTGAATTTCACGTTCACGTCAATAATATATTCCAATATTTGTATTTCGTCAATTTATATTCATTTTATGCATTATAATTATCGTGTACATGTTACTTCCAAGAGCAGTTTCCAATCATTAATTTTTGTCATGTTGTATTTAGGTTGTAGCAGATGCCGTAAAGTACAGTTCGATGCACAAATTAACAGCATACCCTTTTTACTGGGTAACCAACTTCATCTTTTATTTCATTTGTTACCAATTTTCACATCATGAAACTGACACCAAATTCGTTACAGAAATTAGATATGCTTGACCAGACAATTCTGAATTGGTTGTTTAACGCCAGCTTCTGGTGCGACGACCTAGAAACGTTATACACGGTATTGGACACTCGAAAATAAAGTCGAGTAAGGTAACACAATTACAGAAACAGAATTTATTATAAAGAAGATTCGTGAAGGGAAAGGTTCATACAGGTTCAAGCCCTGATGGAGCGAATTTGCACAGCTGCCAAATAGCTCGTCTGATGCACATTACTGCCTGGCAGAGAACTCGAGACTTCCTAATCAGATCATCTTTTCACGGAACGCGCGCCATCCTTGCTTCTGTACCCGACTCTTGTGTCAACTCTCACCCTAAGTGTTGATGCGCCCTCCCCATGCCATGATCTTCCAAAAGTCTATGGCAGTGCTTCAAAAAACGCCGATGTCTGTATAGAGTGGACTAAAGCGCCGGACGGGGAGAGAAAGGGAGAAAAATAAATAGAGAAAACAGAAAGAAAAGGAAGAGAGAAAAGATAATGAAATAGAGAGAGAGAAAAGATAAGGAAGTAGAGAAAGAGAAAAGATAATGAGTAAGAGAGAGAGAAAGATATGAAGTAGAGAGAGAGAACAAGATATGAAAGCAGAGAGAGAGAACAAGATAATGAAATAGAGACAAATTATAATGGTAAATAGAGAACAAAAATATAATGAAATAGAGACAAAATATAATGAATCGAATACAAAAGTAATGAATAGGATACCAACAGTAATGAAATAGATACAAACGATAATGAAATAATACAAACGATAATGAATAGGATACAAACGATAATGAAATAGATACAAACGATAATGGAAATAGATAACAAAACGATAATGAAGATAGGATACAAACGATAATGAAATAGAGAGAGAGAGA
>JAHLJT010009436.1:46875831-46915848 GCA_031308135.1 Acheta domesticus | reverse complement strand
ACCCAGCGCCAGACAATGGTTATGGAGGGACCACAGCTGACAATCAAAAATGTTAGCGTCTGCAAGTAGTAATAGGTTTTTTCTAAGCGGATCACTTAGAGTTGTATTTTCATTTAAAAATACCAATGTACGGAAAATTTCCAGACTCCATACAGAGCCACAACATCAAACTCATGCAAGTAGGTGTTTATTTGTTTAAACGAACAGGTCAGGAAATTACTTCAAGTAGCAGGAAAACTCGCGCGTGTAACTCAGTGAGCAGCGGTTCTTCGGCGACTGCTATCGGGTGGCGCCAGTTCGACGCAAATGACGGCGACGGCATAGCCGAACGAACGCCTGCAAACCTGTTGGCAGCGCCGCCATCCGCCGACGTGGGAAGCACGCTTAATGTTCCACGACCACGTCACCCAGTATTTAATACCATAATACACGAACACCTGCGCTTCATTACCGCGTCTTAAAAGGCGGACGGAAGATCAGTCGTAAAGTTATGCCGCGTGCGCCAAGAGCTTTCGTACCACTCGTTCGCAGCTATTAACGCACGAGCCTGATGACGTTTCACGAGTTGCAATCAGGCGAGCATTTTCTTTTGTGCAACTATTCACAGCGAGCGAGAGGAATGCGTTTGTAGCAAATGCAGATTGTAAGCGTCTTTCAGGAGAAGTATGGCCTTCCTGCAAACGATTGCTGCCTCCTCTAGACACTGTGCAGAGCGTAAATCATGTTTACATGTTTCTTGTGTTGCGCACAGCATTATGTTGCAGTTGGGAGGTCTCTGTGGCGTGTAACTGAGGAGACAGTCACAGACTTGGAAGGAATTTAGAGAGCAAAAACAGTTTCCAATGGTTGCAAGGAGTTCTTGAGAAGCGCTTTAACATAGCACGCTTAACTCATTGTTATATATTACATAAAACACAAACTCATTTTACGAATATGCATTCCTCAAAAAAGTTCCTGAACATAGACTAACTCAATGCATTGCAAACTCAGCAATCCGAAAAAAAATGCGTTGTCTCGCAGATGTAATGTGCTTGTTAGCCACTGATCTCGTTCTTAGAGAATATTTGCAGAAAGTTTCATCAGCGTATTAACGTATCATTTGTAAATTCAGTTGGTTCCATGGGCAAATCGACTTTTTGAACGTTCATTTGACCAAATGCTGAATCGAAATAATACTATTACAATTCTTGAAAGTACAAATGCTGTCTAACAGTTCTAAAACGATAATTCTAATAATTTCCAGGCGAATGCTGAAGAGATTTTTGGCGAGCAATCTTCCCTTTCCCTTCCATATCCCTCTATCCGGACTGGGACGAAGTGGGAAAGATTGTCCTATATCTCCCCCACTCATAACCAGCATGCTAGCGAGCAAAAGGGCAACATCCCACAGTTATGTCGAAGCCTATCGCGGTCAGAGTCTTGCGCATGTTCTTGGTTGTCCAGGTGACACCGCGTCGAAGTCTACGATGTCCTCGCCTCGATATTCTTGCCGTGTTCTTCCTCAGGTTTCAATTAATTATTATACTGTTCAACCCTGAGGAAGACTACAACAAAAAAAAGTCACCATCTCATTCTTAAGTAGCGCCACACGGCCAGCCAAGATCATCCGCATCCCACGATCAATTATCGTATTCTCTATCAGCAAAATTACTCCAGCAGAGAATGCAACTCACCGAATTCTCGCCTTACGTCCGTACCAAGCGATCATTTTTTAGTCTCGTGGCAAATGACGTCATTCAATACCAAGCTGCCATTTTCGTAGCGTGATTGACCGTTCAACGCAGGCGAGAATACGCCCTCAGCATTAAAATACTTCCTCTTTTTTGTATCATGTTGCGTCTCCTCGTCCAAGCATCCCAAGAGATGCATCGTCTCCCGCGAGATGCGTGTCGTGCGAAGACCGTCACGACAACGAAGCGTCCGCGGAGAACCTCTTGCAACATGACGCGTCACGCGCATGATGAATTGTGCTTTTATTCAATCGTGGAGGACACACACACTCCGAACGCGCAAAAAACAATCTGGCGCGCTGCCGTTAAGAGCAAGATAAATGATCCCCACTTGTGATCATCCGACAAGTCGTGTCGGATGTTAGATTAGCACATTGTATCAATGGGCTTGCGTTCGCACCGCTCCCATTCAGAGTATGTGGCGTTGGTTAGCGGCGTGATGCTAACGGTGCCATGGGCTTGGAGCTCGGGTTGCTTGAAAGGCGACGTGCGTAGTCAGGGAGCGCCGGTGTAACACGGTGACACGTCATTTAAGAAGGGTCTTCAGTTCTTTTCAGGGAATGGCAGCAGAACTGTTTACCAGAACCATACTGTTTCAAACTGTATGGTGCATCAGTCGTTTGAAAAGTTTCTTCTTGAAAGTTTGGTTCCATGGATTTGGCATGGGAGTATTACTCCCGGACATAAGCAGGTAATAACGATCGAAATATCCTGTTTTTTTCGTCAATGAGTGAGAAACTAAAATACCCAAAAAGTGACTTTAATCCTTATCACCATGTACCAAAGAGAGGGTACGCGTCCCTCGCCATTCCATTAAATTCAAGCACCCGTAGCTTTTGATTGTACACGTGTTGTTTACTAAAATTATTCATTATAATACCCTCATTGCAGTTAAAAACAAAAAAAAAAAAAAACAATTGTGGAAGTCTCGGAGACATTGAAGACTTTTAGCCCGCAACTGTAATAGTAATCTACCTTCGAAAGATTGAATAAAAATGTAGTGTCTCAGTGTGTGTGTGTGTGTGTGTGTGTGTGTGTGTGTGTGTGTGTGTGTAAGCGGTAGGTTTGGGACAAGGAAGAGGAAGGAAAGGTCGCGCGAGGTACATGGCCCTCTTATGCGTGTACTGCTCCGGCATTCGCCTGGTGTTCATGGGAAAAACAACGGAAAAATACCGATCAGCCGGCCGCTATAATTTTTCTCGAGACAGGGACTAAATTCTACCAAGCTGACAAGGTAATGCAAAAAATTCTGCCGCCGTAGGAAGTAGAACCCTAGGACCTCCGGTCAGAGGCACTGCAGTGACAGTTGATACACTGAGCCTCCTCTCCCGGCTCCAACGTCAGGGTGAGAGCAAGGGCGTACGCGTTGCGTGGGCGAGGCGGCCGCGGGGGCGGCGGGGGCCGATGCCAACGCTCGGCCAGCGCTTCCGCCGGGGAGGCAAGAGGGCGCTGGCGGGCGCTGGGCGGCGCGCCGCGACATCGGTGCGCGTGTGTCGCATTAGCATGAAACACGGGCGGCGCACGAGGCGAGCGTGGGGCGAGACGGAGCGGAGTGGGGCGGGGCGGGGCGGGGAGGGGACGGCACTGGGCGTGGCGGGGAGGGGGTTACTGGGCGGGCGGGGAGGGGCGGAGCGGGGTGGGGGCGGAGCTGGGCGGGGCGGGGAGGGACGGAGCTGGGCGGGACGGAACTGGGCGGGGCGGGGAGGAGGCGGAGCTAGGTGGGGCGGGGAGGAGCGGAGCTGGGTGGGTGGAGCCAGGCGGGGCGAAGCTGAGTGGGGCGGGGAAGAGTTTTGCGGGAGCGGGACCGTCAGGGTGGGGCGGAGCGTGGGGGGAGGGCGGGGCGGAGCTGGGGGGTGGAGCTGGGTGGGGAAGGACGGAGTTGGGTGGGCGCGGGGCGGGTGCAGAGGGGCGGGGGCCGGGCGGGAAGCATCGGCGGAAGGCAGCGAGCGCGGGAAGACCACCGCGCCCGCTGGCGGGGGCGAGCAGAAGGGCTCTCCGGACACGGCCTGGGCGCAGAGCGGCCGCCCCGAGGCGTCCTGGACTTCAAAGGGGGCGGGTTGGGGCACGAGGCGCTGCTACGTGACTGGGAGCGGCAAAAGGCGAGTGCGCGGAGACGAGACCCAAATTGTGACTTTTACAACGCACGTTACAAGAAAAAAAATTAATCCCCATTTGTATGGCTTGGTAAAGAAATGACCTCGCTGTTGTGTAACCCAAAAATGTATGCTACGATGAACGTAGTAGAGAAGGTACTTTATAATCAATTCAGATGTTTTTAGCACAAAAATTACTCTCACGGAATCATGGGTATTTCTGGTTAATAGCATATTCGCTTGTGGTTGGCTCACGTGAAATAAAAATGAAATAATCGTATTACCGACTGTTTTAAAATTTGCGGAAAAGATAGACCTTGCACAATAAGGACTCATTAATGATCCAAGAAGAAAGTAAACGATAGAAAAACTTAAATCGACTGAAACAGTAAATACTCGAACCAACCAATCAACTTACACCACGTCGACATATTCATGTCCAATGTCAAGAACACAATTTGGTACAATCACTGAGGTAGATATGAGAACAAATGGATATCGATGAAAGATCGAAAATCTAGAAGACTCCAGGGTACATATCGGAAGGAGCGGAAGCATCACGGAAGGGTCCATCTTCGGGTCCTCCCCTCACCATCTCTTCTTTCCTTTCCCCCTTCCCTTTCCTCGCCGCCGCCGCCGCCGCCGCCGCCGCCCCCCCCCAACGCCGGAGGCACCCCGGTGCTGCCTTGTGCGTCCCTTTGATTCTTCTGCTGTCCCTTCTATGGGCATCGTATTGCCGAGGGAAGACTTTCGCGTGTCCCGTCCGGCGTATGGGCCGTAAAACGTCACTGCACCCAACATCACTGTCACCAACCACTGTCACCGGTATTCAGTAACGCAGACGTCAGTGTCATGACGATTAACTTTGTCTATTCCTTGCCCTTTCCACAATTTCCTTCCATTTTCATCCCCTGAACCTCCCGTTGATACCTCACTGCTTCTAAGAAACCATTGGTGTCTAGTAAGACATGAGTAATCCACCTCGTAAGTTGTCGCATTTCAATGTAAACAACTAATGAATTTGTATAAACCCTTTACAAATGTACATTTTCATTTTTAAATGAAGACTAATGATTACACAAAATTTTACATAATTAATCTTGTCAAATGCGCATGAATGAATCCTCGAAATGTGAGCAGAATTAATGAGAGATAAATTTTGTATTTACCTTTTGCTTATCCCTCGTGCACGCGGAAAACAAGTCCTCGTTTTTAATCGAATCACACATTCTCTTCATTCTCTTTAATGTTATCAACCACACTTTATTTGTCATTATTTCCCACGCCAAGTAAAGATGCACCTTCCTTGTCACTCCATCGCTCGTTCCGTGTTGTCTCTCAACCATTAACATATTCTGCTTACTCGCAGAACTACCGGAGTCTTTCGAGGACAAACGAGATTGGCCAAATTGGGTTGGAGAATCAGGTTATCGACCAACCTAAGGATGGGAGTGCGGAGAGAATGGAGAAAAAAGAAAGAAAGAAAGGAAGGAAGGAAGGAAAAAGCAATAGAGGAAAAGAAGAAATGAAAAACTGAAAACAGAAGGAAGAAATGAAAGTAAAAAATAAAGAAAAGAAATGAAGGAAAAGAGCAAAACAAGATCGCACCATAAATACCCCATTTTAGATGATACTGCTACTACATTGAACTGATCAGAAGAAACCACGGAGGCAGAGGAAAGAGTATCTAGTATTTGCATTCAGACAGTGGTATTATCCGACACATCTAACTAGTTGACGCAAAGAAACCAGTTCTGTCAGGACTCGATCCTAAGACCACCCTGTCAACGAAAGTTTTATTACGTACGTACACACAACAACACACACTAACATACCTACCCCTACATATACCCTACCCCGCCCTACACAAACTCTCCCACCACTATCTCAGACCTTTCTCGTTCCCCCGCGTTTTCAAGACGCTTCCGAAACACACATCACGGTCTAATTTCCATATCTCCACGGAAGGACTTGCCGCAGACCGTACTTCCCTTGCCGCCTTGTCCTGCGGCATTACTCCGAGTGCAAGTGCGCAGCGTAGTTGAATGTTTGCAACACCAGAGGTACTTCCCGCGGGTGTAATTAGCAGAGACATTCGCGTTCCGTTTGCGCGTCCCTTTGCTTGTGTGGTGGCTAGCGCATGCACGCGCGTACTTAAGATAAGTGCAAGAAACAAGGAGCTCTCGGAGATAGGTGAAGTTAACGTTCATCCCATATTCATAAGAAACGGAGGAATGTCCGGAATGGGGCAGCACGTAATTGGTGGTTTTAATTTGAAAGTAAAAGAAAGGTGCCTTTGAAATAAAAAGAGCGCGGATACAAATGTACTCGTACATTTGGATGATTGTGGGAAAACTCGGGTTTATGAATTTCGAGAACTAATGTCTCGTTATCTGAAAGAAAAGGCCAACAAAAATAATAATAGTAACAATAATAAAAAATCAATTTTTAAATATTTTTACTTGCTTAGCAGTCGCAATATATACATATAATTTGGTTCTTGTTTAGTAACGAGTTTGTAAAGATATTCAGGCGAGGTGACAGATAACTAAACCTGTCGCAGACTAGTTTACAAGAGTGGTCAAATAATTTTATTACTACGCCTAAAAGCGACGAATGGTTTCTGGGTCAACTGCACCATTACAGCCTTCTATCACATCTGAATCCCTTTCTCCTAACAGGAAGGAGAACTCTCCTTATTTGTCTATCAGTCGAACCCTTCCCGTTCCAGCCGGCAGACGCGTACGGCACCGAGACGGGACGAACGCCATCGGCGGCCGGGAGGACATCACCTGGACGTCGCTTAGCGACCGGGCTGTCATGTCACGGGCCGAGGGAAGGCTATTACCGACGGGAACCAGCCCGGCGTCTTGCTGCAGCATTTACCCGCCTCCAGATAACCATTGGTTCGGGCGAGCGCGGCGGCGCCTGGGACATTATGCTTCGCCTCCGCCGTGTAGCCGTCTCGTTCCGGCTTATCAGCGCCCAGACATGCCAACTCTTCCGACGTCCCTGTCACGGGGCCCGGGCCGCAGCGTTTAATCTTGATAGCAATTTGAATATACATTGGCTATTGTCACATGTGGCTCTTCCATCACGGGGGCATTCGTATGCATGGGGGCGGCGCGGCGCGGCGCGGCCGCCGGGCGGCCCGTTACGCTACGACGCGCAGCGGTGGAAGTGCACCCACGCACGGACCGGCCCCGCCCCCGCCTTCGCCATCGCCTCCGCCCACGCCACGCCTCTTCAACCATCGCCCTCGCTTTCACATCTCCGCTTTCGCCCTCGTCTCATTCCCCTCCGCCTTCGCCCTCGCCTCATTCCCCTCTGCCTTAGCCTTCTGCCCATTCATTCCCCTCCGCTTTCGCCCTCAACTCATTCCCCTCCGCCTTCTCTCTCGGCTCATTCATTCCCCTCCGCCTTCGCCCTCCCCTCATACATTCCCCTCCGCCTTCGCCCTCCCCTCATTCATTCCTCTCCGCCTTCGCCCTCCCCTCATTCATTCCCCTCCGCCTTCGCCCTCGCCTCATTCCCTCCGCCTTCGCCCTCGCCTCATTCCCCTCTGCCATCGCCATCGCCTTTACATCTACGCCTTCGCCCTCGCCTCATTCCATTCCGCCTTCGCCCTCGCCTCATTTCTCTCCGCCTTCGCCTACACCCAGCACCGCCTTCGCAATGGAACCTCTGCCTTCGCCCCATTCCCCTCTGCCTTTGCCCCGCCGGCTCCGCCATCGCACCTATCTACGATTCTTCACTCCATCGCTTCCACTTTCCCCTTCACTCCGCAGTCGCCTCCCTCACCCCATTGTTTCCGCCCCAACCTCATACTCTCACCTTCGCCTTTGCCCTTTCGCTTCTGCCATCCCCTCCGGGTTCACCCTACCCCCTTCCTCTCGACGCCTCCGCCTTCGCCCAGCCCCTATCCCCTACTATGTTGCCGGTCCAATTGTCCCCCCCCCCCGTCACCGTCCCCGTCTCTGACACCGTCCCCATTCCCAGCAGCGCCGGGGTTGCTCTCGCCATGTCGGGCTGGCGCTCGTTAGGCAACGTCCGTCCTGCTACATCCCTTCGCGGAGCGGCTGGCACATGATGCGCAAGAAGGCATGAGGCACCAGGCGCAGATGCACCGGTTGTGCAGTCTATGGAGATGCTATGATGCCTGCACAACGTCAAGCGACAAAAAAACCTTTTCCTCATTGCGTACACAAACTATTTTTCATGCCTTTCAAAGTTGAAAACGTTATAAAAAGGTGAAATACAAGTTAGGCACTTTACATTTTGTTATGTAACATTTAACTAATCTTGACTCGAGTGTAGTAATTCGTATATCAAAAGAGTAAGCTAGTATTGCAGGTTAATCACGAAGTTTTCCTCGTCGAGAAACGGTTTAGAGCAAATTCGAGATAGCTGCATGTGGTTTCCAAGTGGGTTTGAGTAATTAAGATAAACAACTTTATTTAAACTTTGATCGTAGATGTTTGTTAATTTGCCTGAAAAATAAATGAATACGGTAAGATTCTAAATGGATATAGAAACATTGCTACCTCATACTTCAATTATGATGGTCGTTAACATACCACACATGTAGTAGTTGCTGTTGATTTATTGGTATGGTTTTCTGCAGCCTACTTTTCTACACCGTTTATAGAATACCTTAACCTATTCCTTACGGCAAAAGAAAAATTCTGAACTACAGATAAAGAATTCTCTTTGTTTCTTTCAATTTCTTTTGTAAATATCTATTGTCGGAAACTTACAAGTAGTAATCCCCTTAAAAATTCAAAGGTACACGTAAACGCATCCCGTTCATGCACGCAATGCCTTGATACTGCACCAGCAATTTTTCTCTCTACCCTCCTGCAGAATATTAACAATATTGTCTCGGTTCCGCAAACAACTTCATGCGCGCCGAAATTCCCTAGTGGCCCCGCCAGCGCTCATCTTGGGCCGAGCGCGAGTGCCCCGCGGCGCGCCGTCTGGCCGGGCATCTGGCGCCCTGCCTCTTCTCGCTCTCCACCCGGGGCGCCACCAGCAGCAGCCTTATCGGCGGCGGCGGCGGCGGCGGCCGGCGCCATTACCCGGCCGGCGCCACCGCGCGCGCCCGCGCCGATAAGGTAGCTAGGGGGGGTGGCGGGGGCGGAGTGGCGGCGTGGAGCCATTGTCCGGGCCCGCCTCGACCGCGATGCCGCGACCTTCAGGCTCCGCCGCCGCGGGCCGCGCCGATGTGCGGGTGGAGGCGGGGGCGCGGTGGGGCTGGTCTGGGGATGACCTGGGGCAGCGCAGATAAGCTCTGGCGCGGTCGGCGCTGCGCTGTGCTGGCTGGCCTCTGGCAGTTAGAGGGCGGGTCGGGGCGGGATGGGGCGGAACTGCGCTCGAGGTGGGAGGAGGAAAAGTGGCGAGGCGAAATGGAGATGGCGGGGAAGGAAGCGGTGTCGGGGTGGGCGGGCAGGAGAGCGGGTCGGTGGCAGAGCGGGGATACGGCGGAGCGGGGCGCGGGTAGGAGGAGCGGGATCGTGACGGAATGGTGTAGTGGTTGAAGCAGTAGGAGTGGGGCGGGGGTAGGAGCAACGGGATTGTGGCGGAGTGGGGCGGGGATAGAGCAGCGGGATTGTGGCGGAGTGGGGCGGGGGTAGACTAGCGGGATTGTGGCGGTGTGGGGCGGGGGTAGAGCAGCGGGAGTGTGGCGGAGTGGGGCGGGGGTAGAGCAGCGGGAGTGTGGCGGAGTGGGGCGGGGGTAGAGTAGCGGGATTGTGGCGGAGTGGGGCGGGGGTAGACTAGCGGGATTGTGGCAGAGTGGGGCGGGGATAGAGTAGCGGGATTGTGGCAGAGTGGGCGGGGGTAGGAGCAGGGGATTGTGGCGGAGTGGGGCGGAGCAGGAAAGAGGCAACGCGGGGGTGGGAAGGGAAGGCGCAGGTCGGCAGCGCAATAGGACCTTCGTGAGGTGAGGACGTCGGGACGGAAGCCGGTTGGGGACTGAGCGCTGCGAGGAGCGGGCCGTTGGTCGGAGCAGGCGAGCGAGCGGGCGTTGTGGGAGCAGGTGGGCGGGCGGGTGCGGTCCGAGCGTGGAGAGGGTGGTGCTGGGGTGTAGACGGAGTGGGTGTCGTTCCGCACGCGAGCCCATACCGCCACCTCGGCGCCTCATTCCGCCGGGTATGAAGAGCCGCCTTCACAATGACTTGGCGAAGAAATGCCGGTGCTTTGGGCCATTGAATGCGATGCGAAGGGCGTTCGTGATGCTATGGGGTGTTTGCTGTAATCTCTAAAGCGTTATTGTGAATGTTGCCTTGATACTATAGTAATAACGAATGAGATTTTGTAAGAGAAAAGGAAGTCTCTGAACATATTTTTGGGAGGTGATCAATATGCCTAAATATAGAGGCTGAAGTTAAATACAGCATGTTGGGGATTATTATGGCTAAATATCAGCTTAAAGGGATATATATTGCGGGGGAATGGCTAATTCAAGGAGAAGACATAAGCAGATGGATCAGTCAGGAGGGGACACAGGCTGAGAATGGCGATGAACGGACCATTTTGCACACCAGTCCGTTAATTCACGAATCAACTATAGTGAACTGGCTAAAGTAAGATGGCTGTCCGAATATAGAATGTCTTGTGAGTTAGAGAAATGAATTTTTGGATATAAATGCCTTGCAAATTATGCATTGTACTCTTTCAAGGTTGTATTATGCAAATCGCGAAAACCTAATGCCGGATCTTCATCGCCAACTCGGAAATGCATAGCGACGAGTCAGAGGAGAAAAGAACTAATCATTTTTGACCTCTACATATACTAGACATTTGTAACATTTATTTTGAGACAGCTGTACACACTGAGGTAGGGATAAGTTATGTAATGTGGCATCGTGTAAATAGAAATTTACGACTGACACAATGGAACTCGAAACAACTTACCTTGACTTTTATTGGCCTTCGAAACTTCCCTATCTAATTTCTACATTAATTTTCAATGCACGCAGGAACTGAACATGCAGTCCCGTCCTTATGAGAGGTTTGAATGGTTTCCTTGGTTATCCAGGATCTAACCCAAGAAAGAGAAAACGAAAAAACCTTAAACAGTTTCGATTTTGCCTGAAAAATGCAAATATTTGATTGTTTTTTCCGCCTATTCCCATACCGCTCATACCGACTGAATCCTCAGTGAGTCATTGTTTCCAACTCATTTAACGTCATGCGGTAGTAAGCTCCAAGAAAGCAGCCGTCTGGACTGAAATATATGTTATTCACATGGTGCGTTATGGAAAGGCAAATTTTGATGTTCTTTGTATGAAGAAATGATATGCAATACTTTGTTAATGCAGTATTTGAAAAAAACGTTGTTAAAATAATACTATTTCACTTAGTGTAGTGTTAATAAGAGTATTTATTTGTTCTTGAGCCGTGCACATGCTTTTTGGAGAAGCATTTAGTTTGGTATTGTTCAGCAGCATCTTTGTTGTGGTTGGTCACTGTAGTTATCTGCTATTTGTCGTTAGCGAAAGGTACTTCACATACTCTAGCCACCTCATGTTGGCTGACACAAACTTTATTCGGCTTAAATTCGGTCGACCTTTTTGTGGAAATTTTTCCTACTTTGGCCTTATGCAATCATTTGGATCATGTGAAAATTAACTCGCTAATTCAGTTTCGAGACAGATCGCGACTTTAGCAGTAAAAATACATTTAATATCCTAAAAACATTTAATAGATTTCAATTGCACCAAACGAAAACAATTTTTAATTTTTTTTTCACTTTTTTATTCATACATTGGCATTACTTTCACATGAATTCATCTTCTACGACGCGTTTTTCAGTACTTCGTATTTAACTACTACGTGCACATAAAGACTACATTGTTTGTAAAAATTTAACAGATTATACAGAATATTTACAAGAAATGTTTTCCATTTAATGTAATGGTGGATAACCTAGTTGAAATAAAAAAAACGTCGTGTATGTGTTAACAAACAAGAAATACGGAAATTCTGTTTTAAGAGTTCTGTTATAGTGTGATACAAGAAAAGGCACTTTCTTCACATTCTGCAAATGACTTTGAGTAGTTATTTAGTTACTTGCATACCGCAATATAAATAATAAAAAAAAGATCTCAAGTGAATGAGGATACATTTAATTTTCCGAGACAATCAGTAAGATACACAGCGCTCTTGTATTAATGTTACGGATTAACTAGCAGAAATACTGGCGGGAGTCCTAGTCAATCTCATTTACTTACGTACTGGAATGTTACATTAACGCCCATATTCTCAATACCGTGTAATACGAGAATTATCGTCGAGTCCAGATAATTCGCGAATTAAAGCAAAAATCGTTATTCACGAGGTAGGATCGGTTGCGATTCGCGGATTAGACACCCCGATTTCGATCCGTGGGTTATACCTCCGATTTCTGCGTATAATTCGCGAATTGCACTTGGTTGCCATTGGCGACCCTGTTAAACATACAGACGACTCCGCCAAGTACGATTTGTTTGCTGTTGAATTTATGGAATGCGTTTGAAATAGAGACCCCCCTCTATTTGCTTCCTTTCCGTCATCAGTAATATAAATCATCTCAGAAGTCAGTTACATGCTGAATAATTTTGAATAATATTGTTTCAAGTAATGGGTTCAGCAATTATCTTATTTTATATTATATAATTTGGACTTATCATTCTATCACTGCAAGTTATTTAATAAAATCACATTATTAGCTTTTGCTTTCAATAAAAGGTATGGTCATAGTTTATCTTACTTTCATCTATTAAAATATCTTTTTTAATTTTTACATTCACTATAGGAGATCATCAGAAATATATACTTGCAACACCCAAAAAAGTGTAGATATTGTTAACATAATCAGGCAAACAAATGGTCAAGGGAATTTCAAATTAAATATTTGAATAAACCATAAATTCAAATAAATTGAAATGGATTACAAGGGTTTAAAGAAAGAATATAATAACAATTAGACAAAAATGCTACTAAGTAGATCCTTAGTTAAATTGAATTATAAGTTTTTTCATTTGAAGTAAATAAATAAAAACTGAATGCAATTAACATATATTTGTATTTATTTCATTAATGCAGAATATTGAAACAGAAACTTTTCTGGTAAAAAAATTATAATTTTCACAAATTTAATGCCCAAATACAGGAATATTACTGAACCCTATGTTATAAACACTATAAACAAAAATAAAAAAGAAGAAACATAGCAAAATATGCTGAATGGTTTTAATGAAATGAATATTTTATTCCTTTGCTAACCATTTGGAGAACAAATATAAAATCTCAAATTGCTAAAAACAAACAAATAAAGGATGTAGTCCATGTTTGATTCCATCACTAATTTAACGTGTGGTTCCTCTCGCAGCTGCTGGTACTGGTTATCTATCTCTGGCATTTCCTATTTGGAAATAAAATATTCATTTGAAGGATATCTTTATGAGTCGCTTTTTCTAAATATGAATATTATTTCATAAAGAAATGTTCCATTCATTATAGACAATCAGGTGATAATAAAATATATTTCATACAAGGTTGAAGTTTGTACATAAAACAAAGTTGGAGTTTTTACAATGTTTCAGAGATCATTTGTCTCCATCATCAGGTACTTTTTGGCTTATATTGGATATAAGTTTTGAGTTTGTGAATCGTAATTAAGTAACTTACTTACTTTATGTACAAACTTCAACCTTGTATGAAATATATTTTATTATCACCTGATTGTCTATAATGAATGGAACCTTTCTTTATGCAATGAAGAAAGACAATCAATAAAAACTTATGAATATTATTGACTTGAATATGATTGTAGAAATTGTAAAATAACTGGTTTCATCACTGCCAACAAAAGCTTGCTGATAATAAAGAAACTTGTTTCATTTATCTACAATGTCAACGATATGTCACAAATCCATCAACGTTATAGTAAAGATCACCAAAGATGAACATCAGGAAACATCAGTGTTTCAATTCATTTACAAATGAGAGTGTAGAATTAGATTAAAAAAATGAATAAATGAAAATAAATTATGCACTCTACAAATGCTTTAAAGGTAGGTTTGGTTGTTAAAAAAATGATGATAAAATTACTAGAAATAAACAAATTGAAAAACCAAAACGATTTTGTTTTAATTACTTCCCTTATACAACAGATCTTAAATTTTTTAACAATCCTAAGTTCAGAAATCCAACCCTGCAATCAGTCCAAACATAAATAATATTCTAAAAGAATTTTTGATACTGGAATCCCAATCTAATTTAGACTATGCACATTAACAATATGCACAATCTATTTATAGAAGTAGTGGTATCATATATTATAAGGCAGATCAATCAATATTGATTGTTGACATTTAATTAATCTTTCTTTAAATTCAATGATATTATAAAATGTAACTGAATTTTAAAATTCAATATTTTTTATATTTAGCCTACATTAAATTTTCAGTAACAAAGTAACAATAATCTGCTTCAGCTTCCAGAAATAGAAGGGTATTTTTCATTATACAAGTATATATTACTATGGATTCAAAGAAGCACAAAACATAAATATGAATTAGTACATTTAACAATAAGATTTCATAAAAATGTGCAAATAATATTTTTGGAATCTATGTGAAAACCAAAGAATGTTTTATATACTATTTCACATTTATTCCAGTATGTCACACCAAAACAAAAATAAAATTTTATTTTGTATCTTCTGAAGAAGACAAAATAACTTTGACATCTGGGCAGGATTATTTCCAATCTTTGAATTTTATGACAATTATGCTGAATTTGTTTCTGTTTTATTAAAAGACATGGTTTATCATAACGTTTTATTATATACATTTCATTTTAAAAAAAATTGTGCAAATATTACTTGCATTTGAAAGTTCCATGACATCAGATTTGATTAGATTTGATTTGATTTTGTTTGGTAAAACCATGGTTTAGAGTAGCACGATTCCTTTGAAGATAGTCTTGACTTCCATTGAGGTGAAATTATTTTATTAGTTGCACTAAAAACTACTGAAATAACTTTTGCAGCCCTTCACCAGAGCACAAAGTATCAATCAAAAATATTTGTAAACCTCTCGGTAGAGCCCCAAATACTGTTGTTTTGAAAATTAAATACACAACTTGCAAGGTAAATAAAACCAAAAACACTTACTTTGGGTCATATTAACAGCCGTTTCATATCCCAAATCATAGTCACATGCAGTACGTTCTTCAGGCGGATGAATGCAGTAATTTTCCCATCCAATTAAGTAAGTACACAGCGTTTCTTCAGCGTACACAGCTGCTTCTATCATTGTAATTAAGAACTTTATTATCACGCCCGCTTTTTAAACAATTCTTTTCACGCCTTTATAGTTGTTCTTAAACTGCTGAACAATACTTACTGTGTTGAAATTCGTTTGCAGATTATGTGATGCTTCTTTTTTGCTTTTGTAACTTTGCTTACAATAGTATTCGCGTATTTGTCAATGACAATTGTGAAAATGTCAATTTCTTAAATAGAAATGTTAGATTGGTTGGCCCTGGATACATTTCTCAATACGCGAAGTGGACATTGGAGATCGCGTTTGAAGTGGCGCTATTACTAATGTTTACAAACAGAACCATGACAGATACTCCACAGCCAATCATATTTACCGTAACATTCTGGCCAAGGATAACCCTCGAATCCGTCAATTCTCTGATGACCGCGGCTTGTGAATAAGAACAATGAGTTATCCGAGTGTTAACCTAATCCGCGAATTCCTCGATTCACAGATTATTTTCGAAGTAATCCATGATTGAGAATACGGGCGTTAAAGCTTCAACACGTCTCGCCATCCAAATAACGTCAAATATTTCAGCATCTCCCCAGACCCCCACGGGAAGTAATAATACGATGCACGACTTCCGTCGCCAAGTTCCCCCGCAAGGCCGCAAAATTCCTTCTCCAACGTCGAACTTATTTCTCGGCTCGCTTCATCCCCGAAAGAACCCTTCCTTGTTCCCCTCTCGCGCGGTAGACCCCGCGCCCCCAAGCCCCAACCCCCGAGCCCCGCCCCCTCAAAACCGCCAGCGCGCTTAGTTCAGCTCAAAGCCAGCATTGCCGCTGTCTCCGCAGCGACTCTGACAGGGAGGTCCTAGGTTCGATACCCGATCGGGAGGGATGTCTCAAGGCATCAACTAATGTCATTGCAGTCCCTCTGACCGGGAGGTCCTAGGTTCAAGCTCCGATGATGGCAGGATTCTCGACACTAGCTGGTCGGCTAGGTCGAATTCAGTCGCTGTCTGGAGGAGAATTCTAGCGGCCGGCTGCTCTGATCGGTATCGTAGTTTCTCCGATCAACACCAGGCCAACGCCGGAGCAGTACCATAAGAAACGGACCACGGACTGCGCACGATCATTCCTACTTCTTCCTTATCCTATCCTCTCCCTTTACCCAGTACGATGCACTTTGCCGGGAGACCGATCGGGAGCTTAGAGCTTGTCCCTGTTGAGGGCGGTGCCCGGCTGGTAGGGGAAATCCCGCAGCCGACGGTAGGTTGGCGTCGGATCTCGTCATTCAGCGAGGGAAGACCAACGCCACATCCCGAGCAAAAACGTGGATTACATTTACACTAGTAGTTGACCCTAGTAGTTGACGCGCCCGTAATTACTAACAACATAGATACACAAAAAAAAGTTGTCAGACCCAACAACTTGACACACGTTTCTTTATGTATTTGGACGTGCTGAGTCCGAATCTGAAGCGAGAGTTGCGCCAACACCAATTTTTTAAATCACATAAACCCATCGTGATATTGTATTTTTGATTTGTTTTGTTTTGTTTTGGAGGTTGTCAGTCCCAAAGACTTGACACATGTTTCTGTACGTATGTCGATGCGCTAAAACCCGAATCTAAAGCTAGAAATGTGCACCATCTTCCAATTTCTTATATGGCGAAAATTGTAGATTGTAAATTTGAGGGTGTATTTTTTGTTTTTAAAACACTGGAAGTTGATTGCACAATTTAGGCTTCAGTTTTCGATCCGCACGTCGACATGCTTCGATAAACGTGTATCAAGTCTTCGGGCCTGCGAACAACCACCAAAACAAAAACACATTTTCATGATGACTTTCGCGATAAAAAAATTGGAGGATGGTGGCGTAATTCTGGCTTTCCGCGGGCCCGCCCCGACGGCTCCGCCCTGTCGGCCCCGCCCCTCGTCCCCACCCCCTTGTGCCGCCCCCTCGGCACGGCCCCCTCGGCACGGCCCCCTCGGCACGGCCCCCTCGGCCCCGCTCCCTCGGCCCCGCCCCCTCGGCCCCGCCCCCTCGGCCCCGCCCCCTCGGCCCCGCCCCCTCGGCCCCGCCCCCTCGGCCCCGCCCCCTCGGCCCCGCCCCCTCGGCCCCGCCCCCTCGGCCCCGTCTTCACTCCTCTTCGTCCCCCCTGTTCCCTCCATCCTCCGCTTCTGCAGCCCACCCCTCGCTCTCCTCGTTCAGGCTCCGACCACAGGCACGTGAAGAGTCTCCTCCTACTCTCCTTCCTTTTCCTCAAGTCGCTACGCTCTTGATGGAACGGCCACACCGTCGTTGTTGGCTTAACAAACACAAGATTCCTATCTGCGCCGCGACGAGCGCTGGCGTCGAGGCAAGTAATCATAGCGGCCCCGGTCGCGTTTCACGCCCTGGGCGACCCCATACCTAGAAACACGAGAGCCGACACGATCTCCAAGAGGAGATTACCTCAAATATAACTCGACGACTTCTCAGTTTCCGTCGTTATGTCGTATAGTTTCGTGTTTCAGCCTGAATATGAAAGAAAGGTTGGATTAACTTTCGTTCAAAGAATGTACCACCGCTTACTTCGAGCAGCAGATTTCATCTCGTCCCCATGGAAACTGCTTTCCGAATACAACCAGAGGCATCGTAAGAAATGACCTCTAAATAAAATCTCAATAATAAGGTAAAAGACAATGTTCTCCAGGACAAAAATCTATGATTATCTTATAAAATATTAATAAATACAGAAATTAATAGCAAATATTTTTTTAACGATTAGGTTGACAAAGACTGGTACATTTGTTCTATTAACACGCAGTGTTTAGTTACTGCATGGATAATCACGACCAAACATTTCTCATAAATAGCTTAAATTTACAAAGTTACAACGAAAAGTTAAAGAAGAATCAGTTTCCGTTCTTCGTCTTTCAAAGAGGATCCAAACTAATAACTTAGGGAATATGTTCTGAATTTTATGAATATGTCAATACTTTCAGCTTATATTGACAGGCGAAACGATCATCCATACTACATTACACACGGAACTGTGTAGGATTGGATATGTATATACTGAAGTGTCAATCAAGTACGATTATTCCATCACCTGCATCGTTATAATATTGCTCATTACAGAGGCAGTATATCATGCCTGAAGAAAATTTCCAAACGGCAGAGCATTGTAACATGACAAGAAACCTTGCACACATCACATCCCGTTCCTCTGTCGCTCCTCCGTCGATGCACCTCCTTAAAAATAAAGGACACAAACCCACCGGAACATTTCGAAGAAGCTCCAGCGACCCCGATCAGACCGCAGCGCAGGGCACCGCGCCCACCGCCAGAAACCCGAACCTTCGGACGAGCGACGGTTGAGCGGGCGGCGGCGGCGGTGGGACGGGCAAGGACCGCAGTCGCGCAAACCACGACCGCCGGAGACATCGGCTCGGATTTCATAGCGACCGAGAGAGACGGGGAATTGTGGAGTTAGGAAGCCATTAAAGCACAGCATCGCCCCAGATCGCAGAGTTATTGGAGGCTGCGTAATTACACATTTCAAGTGCCAGCGATTTGCCCACCACCGCCGCCACCACCGCTGCGGTCGATAACCTTGGAGAGTCCCGACGTAAATTCATTAAGTTCCGGTCGCTCAGCGGGCCAGCTTCCTCCGCAAGTTCGCCCGTTAAGCCAATTGTATCGCATTACCCGAGGAAACGTGCCAACTGGTCGCGAACGCCGCTCTCCCCCAGCAGCGGGTGAGGGGAGGGGATGAGGAAGGCGGGGATGGGGGATGGGGAAGGGCAGGGGGAGGTGCAGGAGGATTGGAAGGGGCCAGGGAGAGGGGAAAGGGGAGAGAGGAGAAGGGGGAGAGAGGAGAAGTGGGAGAGACGAGAAGGTGGAGAGAGGGGAAGGGAAGAGAGGGCAAGGGGGAGAGGGGAAGGGGGAGAGAGGGCAAGGGGAGAGGGGGAAGGGGGAGAGGGGAAGAGTGAGGGAGGTGGGGAGTGGGAGGGTGGCGCAGAGGGATGAGAAAGGGGTGAGGCAGGGGAGGGGAAGTGGGTGTTTCAGGGGGAGGGGGCAGGGGTGGGAATTGTGAGGGACGGAGGGGAAGGGGTTGTTCGGCGCGCCTGCAATGTGCGAACAAGTCCTGTGTCACCGGCCGCGCCGTAGCTCTCCCGAAACGGCCGTTCTCTCGCACGCGGTCCGGGAAGCAACGTTGCTTCCAAGTCGAAGACTTATTGTAACGATTCACAGTCCATTGTAACGTGGCCTGTTATTGTGTTGTTCGGTACTTGTTGAAACATGTGTGCTGAAACTACACACCAAATCGAATTCATCAAAAACATTTATCCCAACTTCTCGCTCTGTAGTCTCTCGTTCATTGTAATGTGCCGTACGTTGATATTATCAGAACACATATGTTGATTTTAACGTTCACTGAATAGAAGTTAAAACTAGATAAGAGCCAAACGATTTTCCGAACTTTGCTAGTTTCGCATTTACATCATAGCTTTCCCGAAACGGCCGTCCGTAGTCGTTATAGGGAGGCGATGTCACCCGAGGTGCGAGACGTATGTCAATTCCTCTTTCTTTTGTTTTATTTTGACACGTTAATACAATGTGAAACGCGTTGTTTTCACGTTTCTTTCTTTATTGACCTTCAACATACTTATGTAACAAAGGGAAGTTTTTAAAAGCTGTGAAAAAGTGACATTTTTTCTCAGTAAAAATTCGTAGTGTGTGGACCTGATATCCAAAATGTCGATAAATATAAAGACCTTGGGGCAATAGCAAGCTACGCCACATTTCTGTTGAATCCCAGTGTGTTTAATGCAATACATAAATCTTTACTTTCCTTTTTCTCAAAACTTACGTACAGAGGCACAGCATGTTATTGACCCGAAGTTTTCGTATAGTTTCTATGTATAGTATTGCGTAATTACTTCCTCTAACGCTTTGTATAGTTTGAATCCACGTTTTGTGGGATATTCCCCGATAGACCTGGCCGAACTCTAAGCCTTGCGAATTTTAAACTGATATTTTGATTTTAGGGTACATTACATGAGGTCTTGACATTTTGAAAATTTTCTCAAAAACTGCTGCAAATATTACAACTGCAACATTGAAGACAGACTTTTTTCTTAATGAAACGTTTCTTCTGAGCTCTTTAAAGAAGACGTGAAATTTTTCGAAAACATGAGTCGTTTTGCGTAATTTTGTATGAAATACAAGGAACTTAAAAAATATTTTCTTAAAAAAGACTCCGAATTATTTCTTTAATTCTTTCTTTCAATAGAGCAGAATACACTTCTGCAACTGACACACGTTCAATTTTCAATAGATTCTCTATACGTTCGAAAATTGCAAAAACTTGGCAAAAGCTTTGCAAAATGACAATATTGATAGAATTGTTTTCCTAAAGAAATCTTTTTAAAAATACATCTGAAAGTACGTTCACGTACAATTTTTTGAAAATACGAGTAGTTTTACCCTTTTTGTCTCTCAAAAGCTTACTAAACTACATAGGTTGAGAACAACGTGTGACGTATTAATCAAAAGTCAATTGTGAATTCTCTTTCATCATAATGGAGCATGAATCATTCAATAATTTATTTAACGTTTTTAACCTACTTTTTTGTATTCCAGGACACAGGGCAATTGTCTTACACACGCAAAGGAATTACATTTATTTTTTAAAGAATAATTATAATTTCTTTTCAATCGGTTTTGAATGAGACCATGGTTTAAAAATTATTCTCGTCGACTATTAACATTAGCACACTATCAAGTTGCCATGTTAATGTGGCAAGTTATTTGTCACATGCCAATGAAGATCAATGCGCACACCAATAGTTATGTGGAACATGAGATGTCACATACATCATCTTGAAATGGACAGGTAAGCGATAAGTAATAGATGCAAATGTACGACCTGGACATACGTCACCCAATGGAAATGAGCTGTAAATTTCAATTGCGTAACATTGTCTCTGGAACAGAAAAATATTTGCTTTATGGGAGACACAAGGTAATTACTCTTCCGAGTTTATTAAATAACGCTTATAAGATAATGTATTTTTCCTTTCACGGCGCGTGAGAAACGGAACGATGAAATTAGTGACAATAGCATTAGAGGTATTGTAATCTTCAAAATACCATCTTGGCCAGTTTGTTACTAAAATGTGTGCAAGTAAAATCTATGTGGGAAGAAGTTGCATAGAATGTTATGTCGTTTGCTCATACAAATATGTTTTCAGTCTCTACACAATAATATTATTTTGCTCCGGAAAATTAATAAGTATTTAAGTTATAACCATTCATAAAATGGTGTATGTCTAATATTTCCCTGTGAATCTTTGGTTCTAGCTGAACAATTTATGAAATGAATATCATAATAGGTTTTTATTATTTAAAAAATTAGTTCACAAAGTATTCAACCTATGTTGGCAGTTCCTGTAAGTCGTATTTCCCACAATGAAAGATGTACTCTTGCGTACATAAATTTGGTTATTATCTCTTACGATATCCTAATATTGGCTCTGAAAATACTGAAAAAATGTTGAATGTTGCCAAACACTATGTGCAATGTTGGAATTTATAACATGTATATCATTAAGCGAAAATATTAATTTACTCCATGTCGCAAATAATTTGTTTCCAAGACAAATTAAAATATAATTACGAATACCGTGGAGATCGTTGCTGAAGTTCTGATGTGACAAAGCATTATTTTCAACACCGCCAGTCCCCACAGTCATATAACTTTGTTAAAATATCTGCAAAAAATTTAGGCCACGAACTTGAAGGATATTCCAATCAAGAAAATGATACAATTAACGTTACTCTACAGTAGTAGAGGATTGTTTGGTGAAAGGAAAATTTTCCAAGCTTACCGCCTCGAGTGTTTCACCTCGTGAGATCGTGAAGTCGGAACATTGCCGATGCTTCCCCTCATCTCCCGCTCATCCCTTCCTGCGACCGGCCTGGCACATCGTTGGGGGCGGGGGAGGGATGGGAAAAGGGAAGAGGGGGAGGGGAAGAGGTGGAGGGGGGAGGAGGAGGGGAGAGGGGAGGGGAGAGGAAAGGGGAAGAGGGGGAGAAGAAGCGTGGTGTGGAAGGAGGTAATGAGGGAAAGAGGAAGAGGGGGAGGGGAGAGGTGGAGGGGAGGGGAGAGGGGGAGGTGGGGGGGAGAGGGGAGAGGGGGAGGGGAGGGGAGAGGGGGAGATGGAAGGGGGAGGGGAGAGGGGAAGGTGGAGGGGGAGGGGAGAGGGGTAGGCGAAGGGGGGAGGGGAGGGAAAAGGAAAGGGGAAGAGGGAGGGGGAAGAAGGGAAGGGGAAGTGGGGATGGGAAAGGGGAAGAGGGGGAGAAGAAGCGTGGTGTGGAAGGAGGTGATGAGGGAAAGGGGTGAGGGGGAGGGGGCGCGCGTGACCGAGCAGGCGTGAGGCTCGTGCGCAGCGACCGCCGCGGCGCCCGCGGGTGAGAGGGGCGATGCTGAGTGGAGAGGGTCAAGCCAGAGCGAGGCTTGGCCAAGTGGGATAGAAGGACATTACGGGCGCAGATGGGGATGGGTCGGGGGTCGGAGCTGCTCAGGGTGTGGCGGAATGCAGTGTAGTCGGAAGACGCAGACAGTGGCGGGGAGCAGCGACTCTGGGTGATGAGTAGCGGAGAGGGGCGTTGGCGGGCGGGGTGAAGCGGGACGTATAGTCGACAAGAGAAAAAGGGCGGACTAGGACCGGGTGGATCAGGGTGAAAAGAAGGTGGCGAGGGGGCGGGGCAGGGTGAGGCAGGACGGGGCGGGACGAGGTGATGAAACGTGGCGAGGCGGGGCAGGACGGGGGGCAGGGCACGCCGGAGAGGAACGGGGCGAGTTGAAGCGGCGTGGGACGGGGTGGTGGCGGAGCAAGGCGGGGCGGGGCGGGACGGGGTAGGACGGGGCGGGGGTGGTGCGGGGTGGGGCTGGTGGGGCGTGGTGGGGCGTGGTGGGGCGTGGTGGGGCGTGGTGGGGTGGGGTGGGAAGGGGTGGGTGGGGCAGGGTAGGAAGGGGCGGGGTTGGGGCGGGACGGGGCGGGGTGGGGCGTGGTGGGGCGGGGTGGTGCGGGTGGGGCGTTGTGGGGCGGGGTGGGGTGGGAAGGGGCAGGGTGGGGTGGGAAGGGGCAGGGTGGGGTGGGAAGAGGCAGGGTGGGGTGGGAAGGGGCAGGGTGGGGTGGGAAGGGGCAGGGTGGGGTGGGAAGGGGCGGAGCGAAGCGGATCGGAGCAGGACAGTACGCGCCGGGCCGAGGGCGCGGCGGTCGTAGGGGACCGAAGGGGATGGCCAGCGCTTGATGAACCTGCCCCGCGGCGGACAAGCCCTCCGCGTCGGGGGCGAAGGCGCCGTGACCGCGTCGCCCTGGCAGCCCTTGTAGCCGCTGCGCCCCCAGGCCACCCTTCTTTCCTCTGCACCAGTATCCTTTGGCGTCCCTTTCTGTCGACACTGAGTTGGAGGGGAGGTCACAAGTAGATTCGTTTCATAGTTAGGCGGTTGTAATTAGTGAACGTTAAACTATTTGTAATGGTCTGTCTGCGAACGATTAATACACACTGAATGGAGGTTGCTTGGTTTCAACGATACGGGGCTAAGGTCATTAGTCCCGTCAGTGTAGTGCATGTTTCCCCCTCTGGCCGTGGCGGTGGTCTTCAGACGGCTAGATGGCATGACGGCATACCGTCAGCTAGCGGGGTTTTCCCCAACCAGATCTCTCACCAGCGAGGGACTGACCAAGCCGGGACAAGCTCTAATCTCCCGACCATTCTCCCGGCATGTGCATTGAATGGAATTACATGTTGGTAAAAGCAAAGGTGATTTTCTTTAGTGCTGAACGACGCTGTCATTTATTCTAAGCTAAAAATTATCGTTTTCAGAAGTTTCTGTCCCACACCTTCAATCCGCTGCTCCTCTTCCTGTACAACCTCATTCTTAATGCATTTGGTTACGACTCTACTGCAACTGGTCTGCACCAACAGGATAACACTGGTTTTCTTTTCTTACGCAGTGTTCTCTGTCTTTCCAAACTGCGACCTCCAACCTCCGAAAGCCCGCGTGCCTTTGCACCGCCCCTAATAACAGCACGCCGCCCACGTCGCCGCTGCCCCAGAAAAACGAGATAAACAAAGAAAGCGGGCGCGGCGGCAAGGGCGGGGGGTGAGCGTGGGTGGCACAGGGGCTCGAAAAGAAAGAGACAGAACGAGATGATGAGCGGCGCGGGGGCTGGGCGGGGCAGGACGGAGTAAGGCCAGAGGAGAGAGTCGCGAGAGGTGCGAGAGACGGGGTTGGCGGTGTGGTTTGATTATCAACTAGTAAGCGTCAAGAGTAAATTCATTAGTCCCTTAAGTGTAGTGCATGCTTTTTCCTCGCGAGGTTACGGTGATCTTCTCCTGGTGGATGACGAGATCCGGTCCCGACTTACCGTCGGCTAGCAGGGTTTCCACAATCAGGTATCTCTCATCAGCGTGGCAGAGCATAGCCAGGAGAAACTTTAGGCTCCCGATCTGCCTCTCGGCATGAGTGGTAGTGCAGTGCATGTAAGTGTAGTGTGTGTAAAGGAGGGAGGAGAGGATAAGAATGAGGAAGGACACGCTCGGTCAGTGGTCCGTTTGTTAAGGTACTGCTCCGGCATTCGCCTGGTTTTGGTCGGAGAAAGCATGGGAAATTACAGATCAGAGCAGCCCTCGGCTAGAATTCTCCACCAGACAGCGACTGAATTCTAGCTGGACAAGCTAGAATTGATTGACAAGCTAGTGTTGAAAATCCCGCCACCGTCGGGATGCGAACATAGGACCTCCAGGTTAATAGCCCAGGAGTGACATTCAGTCCTGAGCCACCTCTGCCGGTGTGGCGTGGCGTGGCATGCCTGGGCGCGGCGTGGCCCGGCATAGCGGGGTGTGGCGGGTGGCGTGGCGTGGCTAGGGAGGGCTAATGTAAGCCGGGCTGGCATCGGTCGGCCTCCCGGCGTCCCACCGGACTTGAAGCGGATGAAGCCAGGCTCCGACACGGGCCTCATAAATCAGCTATTTACATTTTGCGTAGATGTAACACACCCTGACTTAGCGGGCCGTATTTTTTCCGCACTTTGTTCCGTGAATATAAAGCACCGACGGAAAAACTGTGCCTAAATAAGTACGGAAAAAGTTATAAATATGGATGTAAAAAATAAAGCATGACGCGGCTCGTTAAAATTCTAGACCCAAATCCGCACATCCGGGATGCACGGTGGCTTTTGCAAATGGATGCGGCGCGCGGATAAAAGATACGGAATGGAAAATACGCGAAAAGTAGTGGCTTAAAGGGCGAAGACGTGCGGCAAATGCCGCGGCGACAAACCTGATAACTGGAGAGAAAAATCTGTTTGCATAAGCTGAACGCCAGCATGCGGTTTCCCTTTATCTTCTTTCGTCCTGCGGCGCGCCGGGCCGAGAGGAAGAAGAAGATAAAAAGCCGCTCGTGCAATGGGGCGGGGGGAGCCAGATGTGGAGGCGCAGTGGAGCAGATTACCTTTGGAGAAGCTCGGTGCTCCAAGCACGCGACGAAGAAAGACCGCAAGATGGCAGTGTAAATCGTGGAGTCCAGAGTTAACCTAGGCTTTGCGTTGAAGAAAGAAAATGGGATATTCAGTGCTTATTGATAGACTTCAAACCGCTACCTGTCGAAAGTATCCGCGGTTTCATTATAACATGAACGACATTTCATTATCTTACGAATGTTTAATACGTAAATACGTTAATTCAACATTTTGTGCAATTGTAACTAAAAAGATACGCAGAAAGCCGTTTCGTAACAAAAATTAGGCTATCGGAATATCGAAAATCCTCTCGGTCCACGGCAATTTCAAATATGAAAAAAAACTTTATTTCCTCCTTTAGATACCAGGGTTCAGAGTGGAACATTTTAATATTTTATACACAAATCACAGAATCCTGAGAAATTCTTTGCCTCCACATTCGCTCCTATCTCTAAAGCCCTGATTAGAACCATTGTAGCAAAAGGTAATTTATTTTGTGGTGTGAAATTTTAGGCATTGACATGAAGAAAAGCAATGAAGGAATTCAAATATATTGTTTTTACAGCTTTTGAAACCAACATTAATGTTCTTAAAATAATAATATAAAATTTATCATGGCTAATTTGTTTGTTATACAAAAAGATTTCGACTTAAAATTACTTTCTCTCACTGTCTTAATTCATAATCTACTAAGATTTGATCTTAAAATTACTTTCTCTCATTGTATATAATAAATTAAATGTGCTACATTGACAGATAAAATTGAAATCATCCTGGAGCCAACACTGCGGTAAATTTACGAAAGCAGATATTCTCAACCACAGTTAAAGTTTAGTCCACTGATTGAAAAGAATCGTACTTGCTTTTTCAAACAGCACATGAAGACAACACTAAGTTGTGGAAATTCATACGGTCGTCTTAACTCTTGAATAAGATGTGCAAGTGTGAAGGTCGTTATGCAACACGCCGTTTTCACACGGCACTGAGAAATCTCTACTCTCCTCGAGAGAGACTGTCGCATACCAATGGAGCTACAACATTGTCACATGGTCACAAAACGCTCGGAGAGCTTCATCTCTTCTCAGAATCGACTCATTTCTTAATCAGAAAGGTCAAGAGTTCCGGTGACGAGAACAAGAGAGTCTTCAGATGTTTGCATGAGACGAGCGCTCACCTCGTGAATGACAAACGCTTTCGGTTGTGCGAGTTACTGCTAGGAGAAGTACTGATTCAAGAATGAAAAAAAAATTGCAATTGCACAAAAGATCTTTAAGAACCGCTGATTGGCTGGATGGTAATTAAAACAAAGTGCATTGAGCTTTCGATTTTTATTTACAAAAGGAATTCTAACTACTATTTCTGAAGAGTTTTCTGAACTACAGAACTTTTTTTTTCTCAAATGAACGTCTTACACGTTTTTGAAAATATCGAAGAACTTATTGCCAGATGATTGAATTTCATCAATGAATTGCAATATGACAAATGTGTCGATGAAAATAAATCTATTTCCATATTTTTCATTTCAAAAAGACATTGGGGATATATCCTTCTAATGTAGTGTGTTCCTCTTTCCCTGCACATAAGACGATTTTTTGGTATAGATAAAGAAAGTACATATACTCCAATGAGAAAACTTCTATTTTTGACCGTGATTTTCAGTGTTGGCCTAAGAAGACATTCAATTATATTTCAGTGAAAACTACTTCTCATAATGATTACGAAAAAAGAAAAAGAGTGGTAAACCTGGAAAATAATATTCGAGGCACGCACGTGAGGAAGGCAACCTGGTTGGAATTACAACTTTTCTTCAACTACTCGACCTCGTAACTTAATAACCAAGTCTCCACCTTGAGTGATAATGCCTAAAGTACACATAAGAACAACTTCTCGAAACACAAATATTGAACAGACGGGGTTTAGAGACTATGAGCATACTTGCCTTTCACCCCGCAATGTCGCGGGAAAGTGTGACTTGTGTACAGTCCGGCTACGTGAAGCACATGTTGCAGATATGCATTACGAGATGGAGACGTATCGCCTGAAAGATAGTCACGAAATTAACGTTTCATTAACGAAATATTTGTCCTGGATTTAACACTCATTTCTGAAACAAAATCATTCAGGATTTTTTCGTTGCCGCGGAAAGATAACTGAATATAAAACTAGAAAGGAAAAATGAATAGACACGACTGCACTTACGTTTGCTGGATTGGTAAACAATACCTATAAATCGCTAAACGTCTCATCTTTTCTGAGTGGCGGATGCAATTTTTTCTTAATGTACTAACTTTGAAATTCAGTGCGGAAGGGACAGAACAATACTAAATCCTTGCATAAATCATTCACTATAATATGCAAAAACTAGCGAGAAAATCATCTCTGGTTATTACATTTACATAAAAGGTTACTTGCACAAGGTTATTTGATGTATTATTCAAGTGTTAACGAAATAGTGCTTAAAATATCGCCACCGTCCCTTATAATTCTCCTCCATCTTATAGCACACACGTCATGGGTACTCAACCAACGAGCGATTCAATATAACTGAAGAATAAGAAAGATTATTAACTACAGTAACCCTCGTTAACACGAATTCCAAGGAACCGAATAATCGGAATTCGAGTTATAAAACTCCCTATTAACCGAGGCGTTATAAATGTCCGTGCTACCGTAATCCCTTGCCGGGACTGAAGTTTTGTTCGTGTTACGGCGAAATTCATGTTAAGCGAGTTCTTACTAACGAGGGTTTATTGTAATAGATTGTTTACGTAATAAATTGTGAAGTCTGAAACGTAGAATGCAGATTTATGTTAACTGTTATCAAACGCTTTTCAAGACGTAACGAACATAAATGAAAAAATGTTTTATTTGATAAGTAATCAAATGACATTATATTTACATGCAAAACAGTGTTTTACCATCGCATTTTTCACATCGATCTCTATTTTCTTAATTTTAGCAACGTGAAACGCATTTCAGAAATTAATACAGTAAATGCAATGAATTATAAATGACAATTTACTACATTCGTGTTCGAGCGCAGATTTGGCTGGCCGAAAGTGGCCTTAAGAAACATTTTGGCTGTAATCTACTAATATTCGTACCATAGATCGCTTTATTTGCAGGTTAGCCATTTGTGACTTGCATGCTGCAAGCTGCCCGCTAAGAGGAATGCGTAACTTCTCACCATCTGATCCGTTTCCAGGCTGGCATTGTGGCGCTGCATTATATTTCCCATATGTAACCCAATGTACATTCCGTGTTGCAACTGCAGCTGCTCTTGTTCTCGTTATTTTTCGTCAGTTGATGGGACAAAGAGTTGAGTTGTCGGAAGGGAGAGCGGATACGGAAAAGGAGGGTAGAGAGGGTGAGAGTTGAAGCGGAGTGGGAGGGGGTTAGGAGGTGAGGTGAATTGATTGACAGGTAATTCTGGGCGCAGCAACTGCTAAGGTCCTTAGTCCCGCACGTGTAGTGCGTGGGATTTCCTCGGGACTTTATGTTCTTCCCCCGCTAGATGGTGACATCCGGGGCCGACCTACTGTCGGCTAGCGAACTTTTCCCCAACCTGGTATCTCCCATCAGCGAGGCACCACCCCAGCCGGGACACACTGCAACCTCCCAGCCGGTTTCCCGGCATGTGATAGTGTGGTACATGTTAGTGTGTGTGTGTGTGTGTGTAAGGGATGAGGGAAGGACAAGGAAGAGTAAATAAGAATCGCGCGTGGCCCGTTTGTTAGGGAACTGCTCCGGCATTCGCCTGGTGTTGATCAGAGAAACCACGGAAAACCACCGAACAGAGCAGCCGGCCGCTAGAATTCTCCTCCAGAAAGCGGTTCAGTTCGGTGAGGGTGAAAGGAGGGGACGGTGAACGGAGGGAATGAAAAATGGAGAGGAGGGCAGTGAGGTGGGGACGAGAGGGTGAGGAGGGTACACGTGCAGACCACGCAAGCGTTTGCTCCTGTATCTAACATAACCCGTTTGCAAAAGCAACAGCGGCAGTAGCAGCAACAGCAGCAGCGGTAGTGGTAGTGGTAGTGGCGCGGGCGGATTGTTCGTCAGAATTCCGCTCTCGCGGCCGCAGCCGAGCGCGCAAGTGTTTCATTAGAGGCTTCCACAAAGGGCGGGGCGCGCTCACTTTCATCTGGAGCAGCGGAGGCGGCACAGCAGCTCGCCGCCGAATCAGCAAGGGCCCCCGGCCACCGAGCCCGCGCCACGGTACGGGCACCCGGCAAATTAACGATGCCACTGATTCGGGTGAGGATTGACAGGACCCGGTCGGAGGATTTCGGGGCCACGGGCCAAGGCGCCTGGATGGTATAGGCCTGGAAATTAATGAGGCCACCGATTCGGATGAGAACCCGGTCGGAGGATTTTGGGACCACGGGTGATGCCTGGGTGGTACACTTGTAGGTCTGCAAATTAATGACGACAGTGGTTCGGAGGAGAATAGACAAGGCTCGGTCGGAAGATTTTTGGGTCCCTAGTAACGAACCTAGTCAGTAAGGTCTCTTTCCACGTTGCAAACTTAAACGTAAAAGTATAACATTGCTGCACAATCTAGAGATGAGTTTGTACGAGCGACCATCAAAACGTCCTCACGTAACCGTAGGCGTAAATCTGTAAACTTAAGAGTTCACAAGAACCAAGGTTTACGTATAAGATTACGTTGGAATTCTAGCCAAAGATCAAAAGAAGCTACATGAAAAAAATGCACAAGTGCCAAGCCTATAGAACTATAGACGTGTGCACACACAAAATCCGTGAGAAGCAAGTGAAAAGACCATTTCAGACTGTGTTCAGGTAGTTGTCTGTAGGCATGCACCTGTCATTATATGTTGACTGTGATTAAGTCATTTCATTGTTATGTAGTGAACCAGTTGGGGAACGGTTTTGGTGCGAATGGTTTTTCTTGTGACTAATTTGACAGAGCGAATAAAATAATTACTCGTGAATTTGGTAAAAGAGAATCCTTGTTTGTAAAATGAAGTAAATGGAAGCCCTAACACTACAGCTACTCGCATATACGAATTAATTAAATAGATAGGAAAGTCGAAGAAAATTTAGAAACGAATCGATCAAGCTTCAATTGGTTAAATTCTGATTGGTTCCAGCGAAACACGTTCGCCATTGTGAATACTCGTTTTTACGTGAAAATTTTACTGCTAACTTTACGGCATTGCGCTACGTTTAAGTTGGCATTGTGAATGAGGCCTAATGGGACTAAAGAGGATAACTCTAGAGACCCGTTCAGAGATTTTGAATACCCATCTGGAGTGTAACTGATTTGCACCGGAAAATTAATTATGCCCGTGATTCAAATAAAAATACAAAGAATGGAGCGGGGAACTTCTTGGAGAGAGTTGTGGCCCCACAGAGTGGCTTCTGTGTTAAGTTCTGGAAGAATTATTTTTACAAGTAGTGCCATGTTGAGATGAAATTATACATAGATTTCAAAAGCTATGTGCAACAACAACACATGAAAAAGATATTTAAGTAACGTGATTTCACATTCTAAATTGCGTTTCTTTACCCAAAGACACCTAGGACTCTTGAGCCACCTTTTTCAAAACCATGCGCATCTAAATAACAAATATCACGTTATAAAACTGGCAAACTATGATTTGGGTGGTGTTATAATTAAATACAAACATTGACAACTGATTTAGATAGTACATGCTATCCTTTGCAATATGATTACATAGACTGTAAAACTGTAAAAGAGCACCATTGCGACATACCATATATTTTGTTAAAAACTGATGTGTCTGATTTGTATTATAGACGACTAACTTAATGAAAATTCCTGAAAGTGAAAACATGACCGCGTAATTTCTGTGAGTTGTATGCAATCTACGATACGAAGTACTTCTAAATTTGGACCACAAGTAGATAATACTATCGTAGACGAAATGTGGCGCAGCTTTCGACTATAGTTTTGGACACAGAAGTACGTTTTCTTGAACACAGGGCACGGCCAAAATTACTGGTGTCACGAGAGAGAGCACATCAGTCTATATGTTTAATTCATTATCCATGAATTCGTTATACCTCGTTATATTCGTTGAATTCGTTATAAAGAGTTATACCTCGTCTTAAGAAGATATATTAAATGATTTATAAATTTCTCTTCTAGATCGCCCATTTGAGAATTCACCAGGCTGTAATATTCTAATCTTAATTACTATTCAGATTGGAAAACATAATTAGTTTCCCCACTGTAAAGTGGAAAGAAAAATGAAAAAAAAAACTCAACAACGAAATTCGAATACGGCAAATACGGAGTTCTGATTTGGAATTTCTGAGGGATTTCGAGTTCCAGTACATTTCGTAACATCTCGTAAAGATATCTCCACGTAATCGTTTGTCAGACATTTCAGCATTTCAAAAACGAAGTTTAGGAGAACGAAAAGTAAGACAAAACTCTAGTCGGTAATACCTCATTAAATAGTACCATCACTTATGTTTACGTACATTTAACATTCGATTCAAAAGATAAAATGTAAAACTGACTCGCTTAGTTCCGTTGATAAATGTTTTAAGATATAATAACGAATTGCATGTTCCTCTTTTTATGCACTCTTTTAGATTTCTATTTTTCCAATCGGTTATACATTTTTCCTTAATTTTCTCTTCATGCCAAAAACTACAATAAAGGTGAATAGTATCAAGGGAAGCGTCAATGGAACACTTATCAGCAGCATTTTGACATTTCTTTTATTTGAATCTCTAAAACTGTTCCCATTTACACTCAGCAACATGTTAGGATCGTGAATTGAATTTCGATGTCAAACGCATGTAATGGCCCCTCTTCTGCAGCACCTGGTGGCTCCTTTGAGTCGGCGCTCTGTCGCTGGCCGCAGGGGGGCGGCGGCGCTGGCAACGCACAACAGCACCAGGACCACACGGCGCGGCGCGGCGGCGTCGCGAACGGGGCAGCAGCGAGCGTCATTACGGGCTGCGCGGAGGGCCATCGGCGCCCGCTGCTTTATGACGTCATTAAAGCGGCGCCGCCCACCCGCTCCCGCCTCCGCCCCCGCCCCGGACCAAGCGCGCGCGCGCGACTTCCTGAGCACTGCGTCATCGGGCCGCCCCCGCCCGCCCGCCCGCCCCGCACGCGCGCGCGGGCGCTCGCAAGGCTAATTGATGCGTGCGGAAACGCACTTGCGGCGACCCGCTCCCGCCCCCGCCCCCGGCCACGCGTTTGTCCCCGGCTCGTCAGCCGCGTCACCTGTGTGTCGCGGAAACGCACTTGTGGCTAAGGCCCCCGTTCCAAGTCCTCCCGTCCTCCGCTCCCGCCCTCCGTTCCGCTCTCCTCCACCTCATCCCCCTTTTCCGCCTCAGCCTCTCTTCCTCATCCACCTTCTCCGCCACCGCCCCCTCCCCTCCTCCTCCGCCCCTCCCCTCCTCCTCTGCCTCTCCCCTCCTCCGTACCTCCCCTCCTCCTCATCCTCCTCAGTCCCTCCTCCTCCTCCGCCCCACCCCCCTCTTCTTCCGCCCCAGCCCTTGCCATCTTCTCCACCCCCGCCTCCTTCTTCTCCTCCTCCTTCACCGCCGCATCCCTCCTCTTCATCTCCATCCTCCTCCTCCTCTATCTCCTCCTCCTCCGTCTCCTAGCGCCTACTCTCTTCCTCCGTCATCTGCCTGATTGCTGTCTCCTTTCAACCCCGTTCCGCTGCCTCCCCCACCACGTCACCATCCCCATTTCCACCTCGTCGCCCCCCCAACCACCTCCCCCGGCGTCTCCTCTCCGTCCCCCATCCCACCGCGTCCCCTATCTTGCTCTGCCCTGCCCCTCCCGCTCATGGAGCCGTGTCACCTGTAAGCCGCGCCGTGCGTGAGGCAGGCCGTCTGACTGCGAGTCGTCGCGCCGCGCTGTGTCACACCCGCTGCCCTCGTAGCCCCAGCACTCGCACGAGCTCTCTCTTTGACGACACGGCTTTATAACCAGCCCCAGGGGCCCCATTGGCGGGTTAAGGGCTTCCGGGGCACCAGCCGTCAAAGAGGTTCAGCTCCCTTGGTACTTTTTTAAACAAATTATGTTGTTATTGCGAGGCAAATAATATAACTTTTCTGTAAACCTCTGTTATGAAGTTCTAATTTTTTTTACTGCACTTGGTATCCAACAGGTGGAAATAACTGATTTATCTTATTGCGCTTATTCTACCTTCTGCTGTTATAAAATTTCCACATAAAACTCATTAAAATCTGCTTCTGTTTTTTTGTTTTTCGATTTGTATTCACCTTCGTTTTGAAGTTCTTTTACTAAAACGTAATTTGATATTAACTTTGCCTCTGTATCTCGTTTTATCTACATCAAACAAGTAATTCAATTATTGTCAATGCTAATGGTACTCCCCTTTCGCACAATCAGACCTCCGATTGCAGTTCATGCGTCTCCATAGATGGGCCAGAGAGAACGAATAGTTAATGCGAATGAAACCGAAAGGCAATATAGAGCGAAACAGTGGTTAAAAACTAATATGCTTTCTGAAATGGTGATTGCAATTAATAATATAACGTTTTAGACAGTTGTAATATTTCAATTCATACTAAACCAAGTAGTTCTTTAGGACATTAATGAATGAATCATCACATGGCGCATTTGAAATATTACACATCCTGACAATTAGATTCATGTCGCTCATAACACATGTATTGCTAGGGCAAAGAAAAAATTGCATTTCCATTAACCGTAACTCAGCGATCGTTGATGTGGAAGCAATGATCAACAATGTATATACTCTGAGGTGTAATAGTTAATTCAAGAATAGAGGTATGTTGCGCGGAAGCAGTGGGAAACAGTCGGGTGGTGAACTCCGGACACGACTTCATCAGCTGTTTGGTCGACTGAGAAGGACGATAAACTCCTGATGAATCCAAAGGAGAGCGAGCAATTATCGTCAAGGATCGAAGTTGTGGATAGAAAGAAATGTGGTTCAAAAAAGACCAGCACAAGGAAAGCGACGTGCAATCCCGGTTTTAAAAAAAATAATAGAAATGAATTGAAAACCATTAAAAACCTAAACATTTTCAACTATTTCCAAAGGACACCGTGGACACCATCATTGCCACCAGGCAAAGGACAAAGGACACCATCATTGCCGCGTGTAACGAGTTTGAAATAGCGAATACGTCCCAATTATATTTTCATCGCTTCGTATGTGTGTCTAGCTATCTCGATGAAACGGCGCTCAGTGAAGGCGACGTATTGAAGCGGGCGGGCGTCCGGTGCACTGAGAGGCGGCAAGTGCGAGGGGACGAGAGGACAGTGGGAAGCGGCGCGGCGCGGCGCGGGGCACGCAGTGCATCGCCCCGGGGGGTTGGAGGCGGAACCTGAAAAGGCCAAGGGGGGAGGCGCAGGAAGAGGCTGGCCGGGGGGTGGGGGACGGCGGCGGCGGCGCCCGGGGCGTCGAGGTGCAGGGGACGCCCCCATGCAAATGCGTGAGTCACGTGGCCGCGCGTCGCCGGCCCCGCTGCCGCCGCTGCTGCCCTGTCCCCGCCGGCGTCGGCGGTGCACCGCAGGTCCAAGCAGTGGGTCCGATTCTACAAGGCTTGTACTTGTGATATGACGTTGTTGTTGTTATTGTTGTTATTATTGTTATTATTATTATATAAAAATGATTATTTAAGTGTGTATGTATATGTAATGTGTATGTAAATGTTTATGTATGTGTGTATATATAATATAAACTGTATACTGTATTGTATACTATACTGTATATTATGTACTGTACATATACTGTGTATGTAATAAATAAATATAAATTATTTATTGATTTATTTATTACATACACAGTGCTTGATTTATAAAATGTTAGGTTCCGGAGCAATGATATATTATCGCCTTTTATTAATAATTTTATTACATTCGTAGAAATGATGCAGTTGAATGGAAAATTAATTTTGAGTTTACGAAAGTTGGTCGAATTAAAAACAGAAGTTGCTAAATGTCCTCAGCTTTTTCTGTTTTGTTCCCGAGATACCAGAACGCCAGAAAATATTTTACTAATTTCGGGGATTAAATTATTTTCCGAACTTGGCATTTTGTCCACAATTAATAATTTCACAATATAAAGACCAAATTTAAATAATCAAAGCTTGTTTTATATGTAATATAAGAGGAATGTGCAAAGAACAAGAAGCTAGTATCAAGTAGAAAATAATACAATAGAATAGAATATTCTACTTAAAAGTACAAGTATTTCCGGTGATAGCATTTTCAAAAAAATTCATATAACAAACAAACGTAATATTTGCATATCTTCTAAATACAATTTCACAAAATTAATGTCCTAACCCTATCTTCTCAAAGAAGACATACAAATATGAAGAAGTACATAAGGTAGTTCACATTTTTTTATAAACCAAATTTCATATTCTGAATGGTTAGCGTATTTGCTCAGAACTTGAATGTGAATATACTCAACGTTTGTGGGGCAAACATCGCAGTCCATTCATTCCAGTGCGACATCGATGGGATGCAGCATCGATGTCGATGTTTTCGAAACATCGTGGTTTTTGTCGAAACACTAATGATTTAAACATCGATGGAATAATGCCGATGTTTTATTTAACATCGTTTTGTGATTTTTTTTCTGAAAGAAAAATTCCCATGATCACAATACTGTAAAACTTAAAATATGAAATATAACTGATGATAACACTGTTCAAGGGTTGGAACCAAAGGAATGGTGTTTGTATGACCTTCATCGACCAAACTCTCTCGCCCGAGATGAACTCCGTGCCCTTTCACATCCTCTTTCTTCATACTCATTTCGCACATTTAGAAGTGGTCGACAAATGCGCTGTAAGCCTGCCCCTTTTTTTTCATATCCTTATTTGGTAAATTGATATACATGAACACTGTCAAATTCAATTTGTTGCACAAGAATTTTAAGTTAAAGGTTACTAAACCAACTTGAAAACATCGATGCTGAAAAAAATCTATGGTTTTACTCGATGTATTATTAACATCGATGTTTTAATTTTGAACATCGATGCTTCCCAACATGGATGTTTTGCTATCGATGTCGCATCACTAGTGCCCAGTGCGGCGCGGTGTGGTTGAGCGCCTCAGTCCACGGGAGGGGCGGCGCCGTTTGCCTCAAGTGCGGGGTGGGTTGGGCGGGGGGGAGGGGAGGAGGTGGGGGCGGAGGTGTCGGTCACGCTCGTGTTCTGCGTCGCACCCTTGCCCGGGGCCTTGTCATGAGTTTTCCGCTTACACCCGCGGTAATACCGGTGAGAAACCTGTGGGTCACCTCCCGACAACTTTGCAACCTTTACGTCTCTACACGCGCAAGTTAGCTCGTTCATGTTATGTATGGGATTACGTGGTCAGTGAAACACCACCCTTTGTTAAATACAACATTATTATTAGCAAATGATAAGCAAGTCATATTAGGTAATAAGAAATATTCAAAAGGAAAATGATCAAATGATGGGATTTCTAAGGTAAGCAAACATTAACACAGTCAAGATGCGCAAAAATTATAGAAACGGAAATTACGAAGAAAACATTTTATTCTGTGACAGTTAATGTTATGCATGTGAGGAACAAGCGGTCTCTGAAGTTCAGTAAAAGTTCTTTTTTAAAAGAAACACTCACAACAGTGTGGGTTATTAAGATCTATTATTTTGAAAATGGTTAGTAACATTTATCTAAAGCGGTTAATTGTAGATGTAGCAAGCTTCATTATAAAAATAAGAAATATTTTATTTAAGCAACTCTTATGGGAAATTTTCAAGACGCCATACTTGAGATGTGAAACGCTCGCGAAAGCATGTACTACACTAACACGCATGTCGATAATCGAGAGCGGGAAACTTAACAGCTTGTCCCGTCGGGGGAAGTGCCCGCTGGTGATAATACCTGGAGAGAGATATTACCCACAGGCAGACGTGTAGGTCAGCGACGGAACTCACCATTCAGGGGGAGAAACAGCGCCACCTCTAGGCATAAAAAGCACTGCCAAAATGACCATAGCAGTTGACGTGCCCAGAAACATCAATCACTCAATTAAGTTATGTAACATTATACAAATTAGTGTTTACTTCAAAAATGCAAATAATATTTTCATTATTACGTTTCCAACATGTAAAAGCACATGCTTTGTGTACAGAAATTCATTGAAACGTAATTTTTTTTCCACTTATAATATACAGAATAGCGTTAGTACAATTTAGGAGAAGTTAACATGCACTGTGACATCTCAATGCAAAATAAACATGACATTACAACATTCGCACGATAAGTCCAAATGCATTAAACCAACTCCCATCAGTTGTAAAAGGAAGGAAACGTGCCGGTTTAATTTATAAATTCGGCACAAAAGGGAACGCACTGTAACAAGGTGTTATCATTTTTGTACCGAAACTGGGTGGAGCGAACTAAATTCATGCAAACACAGCCCTTAGTTACGTCAAGATTGTGTAAAGTGGAAAAGCGTAAAAGGCGCGAGGGAGGAAAAGATACACAGTTCTACCTAACGTCTATTGCAGAATGAGTTCTTCAACTTGCGCGACTGCGCCAGATAGAAGAGCACAATGCGGCGCTCCTTGGGTCGCGCCGCGCCGCCAAGCGAGAGCGCCTCCGCGGGGGTGGGGGAAGGGTGAATAGGGAGGGGGAGGAGGTGACGACAGCGGCAGCAGCAAACTCTGCAGCCGAGAGATGCAGGAGGCTCTGTCGCCGGTGTCTCTGGAGAAAGGAGGCAAGTGTGAAGGTGGGGGAAAGTTCTTGCTTTTCTTTGCAAATGGCATTATGATGTCTTTTCTTCTCTCTCTCTCTCCTCCCTCCCTTTCTTCTCTCTCTCTCTCCTCCCTCCCTTTCTTCTCTCTCTCTCTCCTCCCTCCCTTTCTTCTCTCTCTCTCTCCTCCCTCCCTTTCTTCTCTCTCTCTCCTCCCTCCCTTTCTTCTCTCTCTCTCTCCTCCCTCCCTTTCTTCTCTCTCTCTCTCCTCCTCCCTTTCTTCTCTCTCTCTCTCCTCCCTCCCTTTCTTCTCTCTCTCCTCTTTTTGTTTCTCTTCTCCTCTCGTCCTTCCTTCTTTATATTTAATAATTACTGTGAGAACACATTTTCGTTGTAGAAGGGGAATCAATGAGGTCAATGCGATTTGGGTACATTCGTATTATTAGATAACTGTAACTTTTTAATTTCCTCTTAAGATTCGACGTATTGAGATACCATTGCAATTACTGACTCTCAATGACATCTTTATAATAACTATGAAGAGAACAGAAATTCAAGGAAACTTAAATTGAAACAATATCATTTATTGGTTATATTAGATAATCCTGGAAATAGGCAACGCGGATTTTTCAACGCTATTGTTAGTTAATTAGCTGCAATATGCAACTTGACTTGAGCTAAGTTGCACACAGTTTTCGTGGATTGTATGTTAGTTTTACGAAGACTCCTTGCACATTTAATGCTCAAAAACGTTCGTAGATTACCTTAGAAAAACATACAATGTAACAATTATCGTGTACTTTCTTGCTAACCTCAAAGCAGAGACGTAAAATACCGAGACAAAATTTATGAAGCGGAAAAAAATACGAATCGAAAGGACATTTATGTTGTTTTAAGTTCCAGAAACTGTAACAGACGCTCTAAAATCTGAACACTTGAAAGAAATTAAAGGAGGATTGAAAGAACGAGCAGAAAGGGAAAATAAAGCGATAGGCACCATATATGAATCGTTCGTTTCCGTTCGAATGCGAGTAGCTTCATAAAACATGCAAAAGAAATATATAGAGCTAAAGAGATCCACGAAGTAAAAGAATAAACAGCAGCAATTGAGCTGTAGGAAGAGGCAGAAATCGTAAGGCGGAGAACATACGAAACAATAAAGCAGCGCAAAAAGAGACGTAAGTGGCGGGAGCCACGCTGTGGCGAAGCAGGAAGCAGCCGACGCCTGTTTTTGTCGTCCGAACCTCGGGCGATTGCAGCCTGCATAAAGAAGAACAGCTGTCTCAGGAGACGCGTTGCACCTCCAGCCCTCCTTTTGCTACACTCATTGCCATCCATTCTTTTCAACCTTTCTTTTCCCTCATACCTACCTCTTCGTTCCCCCCAACCTCCCACCGCGCAGAGTCTCAGTCTTGTCGCAACGCGACCGACTAGTGCTTCTCTCTTCCATGTGTTGGCGCGAATCTGATATTCGCAGCTGCCATTGTGCTTCCGCGGCAACGCTCCGCTTTTGTTGCTTGTTTGTGCAGGCGAGCAAAGCAGCCAAGGAATGGGAATTTGCGCCCTGCCCAGAACGCGGTTAACGCTTGCATCTCCTGTGGCGAGATTTGCGTCGGCTGGCGGCCATATAGGAGCGAGCGCCGGCGATGTGGGGGCAAATTAGGCGGGCAGGGAGGAAGCAGGGCACGTTGACGGGGTCGGTTGGAGGGAGTGAGGTGAAGGCGGGGAGTA
>JAHLJT010009436.1:46862578-46874831 GCA_031308135.1 Acheta domesticus | reverse complement strand
ACAGTATTAAAACGAAACCTTATAGAGAGTAGTTTGAAGGCGTGTGTGTTAAATAGTAACAATCACGAGAACTCGGACTATTCTATTTAAATTAGAAAACGTTTAATATACCACTACGGGATTTCACTGCTCGTCCAACAAGACCATCAAAGTTTTACTGCCATGTGTCTAACTATAGCGTCAGATTGGGAGAGAATTTCGCAATGGTACCCGATACTTCGCAGCAGTTTAACGACATAAATAATAATTATACCCGAGGACAGAACGAATCTGATCATCACAACACGCCATTCATTGGTAATGCTAGTTTTACGAGTTTCTCAAGCCACTATTAAGGAGGCAATCTTAATTATTGTGATTACGAAAACTCGACCTCGATGCTGATCAGCCAATGAGTACGCTGGAGCCAAGCAGCAATTCTTAATTGAGAAAATAGCAGGATACTGCTTTTCTACGTTGCGGGAAATTCTGAACTGACCAATCTAACGACCTGACAAATCTTAACGATCGGTCGTGTTAGTTTGAAATCGTTTAAAAATAATCATACCCTTGAATGCAGAAGGGCGTCGCAGTGGGACGGCGGTACGACAAAAGCGGAGAGGGAGGGAAGGCAGAATATTCTACGAGCACAGCAGTCAATCACGTTGACTGCAGTCTTGAAGCCAGTAGTTTGTAAACATGTAAAATGTTTCAGAATCAAGTAATCTTGTAGCTAAAGATTATGACACCATCTTCATTGCCAAGTGCATAATCCTGTCTGAATTTTGACGTAAATTTTCTCAATTTTAACATCGGAATGCCAAATCCAGTATCAAAATAACGCAGTACAGAATCTCAGTACTGTAATTACAACAGGTTGATATATCTTTCGAAAAATCAGTGTCATTTTTTTCTTGCACCTCATTCAGCCTTCATTCGGTATTCTGATGTAATGAAAGGTTATTGATTTTACACCCCTGCCTCATGCCCTTCTCTCGAATCTATTCCGCTCCCTATAGATAGATCTCTATGTCCTTTCTCTCTCTCTCTCACTTTGTGGTCTCCTTGAGGGGCAAGGGGGTGCAAACAACACACCGGCATGGATATCACGAAGATAGACCTTTTTATCCGGGTAGTGAGCAGCCAGATGGGAGCTCTACTTTCGAGATCTTTTCTCCAAAGCAAATATTTTCCTCTTTGGCCACGGAAATTGATCAAATATTTAAACGGCGGCTCTTTAGAAACAATATATTGATTCGGTCCCGTACTTTTCCACTCTCTTCCCAAAGGAAATAATGGGGGTGGATGGCCGTGCACTTCAGACGACGAAGCCCATCGGTGAGAACCAAAAACTTCGCCTGGCTTATCTTTGCGTTCTTCAGGCAATGTTTCTCAATTGTATTTAGTGTAGTTGTTATAACATACAATATTAGTAACGTAAATGAATTACGATTACTTTTTTCCAAAAGAAAAAGAAAATGTGAATTAATGCTCCCGAACTTCAATTGACTCAAATTCATTTGACATCCGAATTTTCTAGCTGTCCCCTTCACCTATCGGTTAATTTGAAATTAGACAATTTGACAACTGGTTAAATCAAAAATTGGTCACCAATTTTCCTTTTCTGATACGAGGGTAAACAATTACACTTGGGTTAATTTTTTCTTCTATTTATTTCGGGTATAAATTTGATACATCTCTGTAGACACAGACAATGAAACAAGAATACAACCAATTAGTTCATATTCACACTCACCTACCCAATGACAATTTTGCGAGACATTTCTCATATGTGAATCTTCTCGTTGTTTCTGACATTAGAATTTAGTTCCAAAATTCCGGAAATTAATCACGAAATTTGAAATATTATTTGGCAGTGAAAAAAATTATGCTATAATAACAATTTTTTTCAAATTCAGATTAATTTTAGTAGTTTTTAACGTTGTCCTGCGAAGTCTCAATTTAAAACATTTACCGTTTTCTCGTATAATTTTTTAGATATTTTCTTTCGTCTCAATTTTATTTCACGATTATTGTTATAGCAGCCTTCATTTGAATTCCAAAAGGTCGCGACAATCCAGCTTTTGGCCGATTGATCAACATTCGTAAGTTTCTTTTCCTCGCGGTCTTAAGCAGAAGAATTAAGGCTCCCTTTATTTTTCAACCACAAGCTGTCTCGGTACATTTTAATGCAAATCGCTTTCGTTTTGACTATTCAATTTACTTTGTTTCGGACTGAAGATGCTGAAAAGCTTTCGAATAAGATAATCTGTAAACAAGAAAATCCTTTTATCTCGTTTAAGGGTCTGCTTTCAAGGGAACCGCTCCCTGCGCAGCGTCCACGGAAGCGACAAAGAGCGGAATTCCGTTGCGGGCGGTGGGAAGGGACGGAGAAGAGTGGAGAGGAGAGGAGAGGAGAGGAGAGCAAACTGCTTACTTACAACAAGGCTGACGCCTCGCAAATCAGCACGCCAATTCAATTGAACAATGAAAAGTATATTATGACCGCAATGTGTTTTTTCAAGGAACAATACTTTAGAAAGTTTTGTTCGGTGAAATTATTTAAGACAAATACGTACTGTGTGTTACAAATCTTTTTTTTTTCCGTTTGGATTATATTTTTTACTGATGGTTTATGGTCAAATATTCATAAACTTATGGTCATTTTATGGTCATTTATGGTCACTTTTCTGGGAAGTAATGAATGACAGTCGATGTTTTGGATCAGATACGTAAGAGTTTCATTTGTTTAAAATGTATACAGGGACGATAAAACTATTTATAACTTGTTATTTTATTACTTGTAAAACATATGATAATAATATTTTTTCACATATCTAGCATTCATTTCCATGTACGAACACGGCAATATATAATTAATTTCAGCATTATCCTGTTATCGGGGTTAAAAATCAGTGAGTGCACGTTGAACATCGAGATAAATGAAGAGACAACGTGGGCCTTGGACAAGTGTCGAGATTAAATACGGTGTGCTGTGGCTGTCAGACACAAACAGCGAGACGCGAAGTTGCATTTGACTCGAGTCACAGCTCTGTCAGGTGAGAATTGAGTAGAGTGCAGGGTATCTCGATGAAGTGCAGACTTGTGTTTCCGAATAACGCCTAGATGCAAAACGCGCCTAGCTGCGCACGACAATGTGCTTAGTTGGAAGTTTGAAAGCCTGTCGACAATGAACCTGTTCTCTCTCTCGACTGACGCTGTAATACATACCTTTTCCTTCCATGGGAAAATATATTATTTTCTCGGGTTAGTAAACAGTTTACGGACATTTACTAAATAAGCTATGGCAGGCCAGTGGAATGTCGCGTATGAAAAAAATGTACGAACGAACACTAAATGATGCGATTAACACACACACTGAAAGTTGATTGTATTCCCTGTTGTATAATATGGGCGCCTATTTTCTTTTTAAAAACTTTTTCCATTGATCTTACATATTTTTAAATCTTTTATTTCAGATTATATAAATTCCAGTACATAACGAAATCAATAACAACTTGAATGGAAATGTGACATATAGTTTTTTTTCTCATGTGACAACTCGTGCTCATTGAATTAGGGTGCCTAAATCGATTCCAAAATCGGCCTAAATCGATGCCTAATTGTTACTATTTCGATTCCAAGAATATATTCCAAGGTGTGCTGGATCGTATGATTAATTGATTGTTTCCAGGCGCGTCAAACTGTAGTGACCTAAGTGTAGTAGAAGCCACATCCTGGAGAGTGGCGGTATTTCGCTGAAACGTGAGATCCGGTGGCGACCTACATGACTGCAGGGGATTATTTCCCCGCCGACACGGCCCCAGCTGGGGGCAATCTCTAACCTCTCGACATGTGGCATGACTCTAGTGCCAGTGAAGTCGGATTTAAATGTGTGTAGGGGAGTTGAGAGGGCACGAATGGGGAAGGAAGATTGCAACGCGGACCTTATTTAGGGCACTGCTCCGGATTCGGCTATTATTGATAAGAGAAATACGGAAAACATCGATCGCAGCAGCTACACGTAAGAAATCCTCTTCCACGACAGGGCGGATTCGGAGTAGCGTACTGTGTTTGTGACGGGACAACCGCCTGGACCCGAATCGTAGGGAAACAATAAAGGAATCGTTGAGAAGAAGCCGACAACGAGTGAAAATACGGAAGGAACTCTTCTGCTGATGCATTTGCGGCGCTGAGTTTAACGAGCCTTCTAACATGGAAACTCTCCCACTCGCCTCATAGAGAACGCCCGCGTGAGAGGAGAGAAAACTTTGGCAACCGCCACCAGTCTGAACCCGGATCGCCTACGTCGGAAAGCCGGTTGACATGGAGCAGTACTCCTTAACAAGTTGCCATTAAGGCAACAGGCGCCCATATTAGTAACTATCCACTTTTCTACCTATTTTTTCGTTTACAAACTGAACATTGACATATCATTAGGTGAATAATTTAGCAATACATTTAGAAGTCTGAATCAAATTAGCAAAATTAATGACATGCTCATTAGGCAGTAGAAAGAAATTCTCTATCATTTTTATTAGACTTATAACGAGATGGATTCGTTCTATATCACGAAGTTTGTGGGTAATTATCTTGATTAAGCCACGAATGAAAGTAGAAACTAAGTGTAATAAAAGAATTAAACTAAATAATAGTCAAACTGCCAGATGATCCATTATTCTACAACAAGGAAAAAATAAATTGTTCTCATCGACTGCAACGAAAGGGCGAAATGGAACGTGAAACTAGGTGAAGGAATAATGAAAATATTGGGCTGTCTAGTAAATTGAGAAATAAGTAAACGATCGTATCTTCTGTTTGTACCACAATTCTCTCGTATTGTGTTGATAACTGGTACTAGGATTTGGCAATGGATGTGGAGTGACGAGTGAATGACATGAGACGAACTGTACCATAGCGCAAGGAAAAATGGAAAACGTCATTGTCTAAAGTTCGGCATTCATCGGGTAGGGGCTACTGCTCGCTCAATCCCGTCAGTGATGTGGTGCGAAAGTTCGCTTCTTTTGATATGACACAAAAAACGGCCGACACACGGTGAGAGGGCGAGCACCAAATGTTCGTACACTCGGTAAGTTACAGAGCAACCCATATTGCTCGGATTCCGGCGAGCACGTCGCCGAATCAACGAATGTAGTGGCCGCGAGAAACGAAGGACTTGAACTAATTGTCAAGGCTGTTACACAGGCAGCCATCGGCGCATTTCAGGTCGACAAAGCGTGACATAATCGTAATAAATAGCATCACGTCGCCGGCGAGGAAACACCGCAAGTTAAGTAGCGAATTCCCGATATAATTGATCCAAGCGCTTTCTCAGCTTAGCTTCGGACACAAGCACGTCGCGCTCAATCGGCAGCTGGACCCACATCGCGACAGTTCCATTACCCTGGATTGTCAAGCGTCCTTCTGAGCGGCGGGCGGCAGCCGCAGGAGGAAATGGCTTCTATCGCGAAACGTTACACACTCGCAGTGCCGCTGGGGGGAAGAGGTGGGGGGGGGCTGGGAGGCGTGGACTACACCGATATCGGCTTTTATTGCCCCCGCGGTGCCAGCGGGCAGCGGAAGCCACAGTAACCGGCGCGCGCCGCGCTCAGAACGTTGACTCGTGTGGCCCTGTCCTGCCCACGCAGTCGCGCGCGCACAGAATGCTTAGCACAACTAAGTGCTGGGTCCGCCGTACCCCGCGCTAAGCTCTCTAGTTGCGGGCGAACAGGTTTCAGGGGATCAACTGATGTCACTGTAGTCTTCCTAGGTTCGAGTTCCGACGGTGCCAGGATTTTCGACACCACTTGTCAGCTAGTCGCTGTCTCGAGAAGAATTCTAGCGGCCGGCTGCTCTGATTGCTAGTTTTCGGCGTGGTGTCTCCGATCAACACCAGGCAAATCCGGAGCAGTTGACTAACAAACGGCCACGACCGCGCGCGATCTTACCTACCTCTTCCTTGTTCTGTCCTCTCCCCACACCACACACACACTAACATGCACTACACTATCACACAATGCGGGAGCTTAGAGCTTGTCCCGGCTCGGGTGGTGCTCCGCTGGTGGGAGATGCCTGGAAAACCCCGTTAGTAGGTCGGCGCCGGATCTCGCCATCCCTGAGGAAGACCACACCCACTGCCCGAGCAAAACATACACTACACTTACGGGCCGATGACAGTAGTATGTTAGGCGCCCGGAATCACTAAAATCAATCATGAATCTAGTTGCACTGGTCCCCGCCTCACCATCAAAGTAGTTTCTGAACATCGATGTGTTGTTGATGTCGCATTCCTGGTGTAGAACAAACACGAAGGAAACCATAAAATGTAATGTAGCAATTATTTAGCAGATTCACGACCATTTCGCACTTTACACGTGATTTCGCATTTTGCAATCGATTTCGCATTTTAATCACAGATCAGAAATATACTGTCACTGACCGTTAAACGTACTTCTCTGTTTTCTTCACGTTAGTAACATTCGTATATTTAGCAATTGCTAAACTCTACCATCTGCACTCACGGTCGAAACGCAAGCCTCGCGTGCTTACGTCGCTAGCCCACTAAATTCCGCAAATCCCCGTTCTCAAAACGCTTGTCCCCGCCGCTATCCACCTCCCTTGCTACTCAGAACGTTGCTCCGCCGGTCTCCATCACTCTCCGCTTCTCTCCGGCGCGACTACCACACGCCTGCTACACGCCGAGGCTCAACTGTGATGGACGCTCCGTCCAACTTGCCAGCGGTTCCTCTTGCGCTGCTGTGGCGGTCGAGATGTCTCGCGTGTGATCGTGTACGGTCGTATCGACTCATCGCGACGTGGTCGTGTAGTCAAAGGAGGGTTTCGAAATTGGAGGTGACTAGAATAATAATGCGTGAATACAGGATAAGCAGAATATTCTTTCTTATTTCATGAGGAATATTAAATCCATGAGAGAACGTAGAAATATCGAAAACGTTCACCTTGTTTCAATAATGGCATGCAAATAAACCATATTTCGCGTATGAAAATGGTTCAGTAGAGATTAATTATCTCTGAAAGAGATTAATTAATAATCGAGGTAAAGGAAGAGTCACTGCGATTGCTCTATTGCGAACATAGAGGAACGTACTAAGCACAAGTTTACTTACAATGAAGTTTGTAAGTAGACAAAAATGTTTTGACACTTGAAATGAATTCACAAGCGCCGTTACGAGTACTTATTAGGAAAGTGGAGAAAAAGGGGAGGCCATAAACGAAGTAAAAATTTATAATCACACGAGAAAAGTGAAACATCGAGAACACACGTAGCTAGGAGACAGGCAAGAATGTAATTAATAATAGATTTTGTAAATGAGAGTTGTTACCAGGGAAGCACATTGAGGACGTCGCGAACATGGACATCGCTTCTTGGTAAAGTGTAAATAGTTCTGCATAATAAAGTCCTCAGCATTTAAGTCGTATATTATTTTTAAACGCACCGGATTCGAATTATACGCTTGTCGTCTGCCACAGAGTGTAACAAAGAGGACGATCACTTTAATATATTCTCAGCAATACATATTGACATACAATTGACACATATAGTGTATGGTAGTAATTTATCACTAATTTACTCACATACTACAGCAGACTCAAGCATCTTCTTCAATGACTCCCTTTCTTACCTGCAAAGAAACAAAGAAGGGTTATGCATTTTTATGCCCAAATGACTACTTAATCATTTATGTCAAATGTTTGTTACAGTTTTTTCTGACGACTGATAACCGTCAAATAGAAATATTGATAATTTATAATTTGTTTAAAATAGATTTTGAAGATAAATTGAAGAACATTGAAGAGAACGTTTTAATTTTACACCTCTTAATGTTTCAAAAAAGAATTGCTCATCACTTATTTCTTGACTGTTGGTGATTCCGGGCGTCAACTACTCAGGTCGATATCACCGTAAGTGTAGTGCATTTTTTCATGGGGGCAGTGATCCTCCTCCGCTAGATGTCGAGATCCGGTAGCGACATACGATCGACTAGCGGGGTTTCCCCAAGTAGGTATCTCCCACTAGATGGGCACCGCCCCAGCCGGGACAAGCTGCGAACACTAAGCCCCCCGACCGGTCTCAGGCATTTGTGGTAGTGTAGTGTGTATGTGTGTGTGTGTGTGTGTGTGTGTGTGTGTGTGTGTGTATAGGGTGACAATAGGACGAGGAAGAGGAAGGATAGATCACGGGTCCGTGGCTCGTTCAGTAGGATTCTACTTTTCTGGCATTCGCCTGGTGTTGATCTCAGAAATCACGGAAAACTATCGCTCAGAGCAGCCGGCCGCTAGAATTCTCATTCAGACAGCAACTGAATTCGACCTAGCTGACAAGGTAGTGTCGAAGATCCTGCCGCCGTCAGGACTCCAACCTAGGACCTCCCTGTTAGAGGCACTGCAGTGACATCAGTTGATGCACTGAGCCACCTCTTCCGGTACCTTATTTCTTCGTCTAAATTGCACTCCTAGACATAAGCGAAAAATGCTTTGGTTACTGCGCAACTATCTTGTTGTACACAACGTAACTGCTCTCAAACATCTCCCTAAAGATGCATTGATGGCCACCGCCAATGGCGCCACTGGGATTAACTTCATTCCACTACACTCCCTCTTGCTTCACGGTTTTCTTCCTCTTCCCGATTCCTGAAGCGTCTGGAATTCCTTATCCTTCAAACGCCAGCAGGCCTACGCCCCATGCATAGTGCATCTCACATTCCTCCAGCGTCCCAGACATTTCCCAGATGACAGTTGCTGCTTCCAGCTCGACACTGACGTGAGCTCCACCTTGCTTCCCAATCACGTCGCATGGCTCCCTCGAGCTCTTCCCTGGCCCCTCCTTTATAGTCCATTCGGAGCGCTCTGATCTTCACTCGTAGTCCGGCGCACTCCGCCCTGTACCAGAGGCTCTTCTCCCTCTACAGTTTTCCTCGGCACTGCCACACCTCCCACGACCACACACCTCCCTCCACATCCCTCCATATCCCTTCGGTCTCCACGAACATTCGCAGCTGTTCACCACATCACCGGCATTACTTGTCACTTAACGGTTCTCCACCGTACTCGGACCTCCAGACTCCGGCAAGGTTCCAATATCATCTCTTCAATTACCTCTGCCATCTACGATTCTCCATCTTCTATCTAGATACTACAAACGTCCTCCCACAAGGTTATCTGCCTCAAAGGCCCTTCAACGCTCCTCCGCCCTTCAACGCTCCTCCGCCCTTCAACGCTCCTCCGCCCTTCAACGCTCCTCCGCCCTTCAACGCTCCTCCGCCCTTCAACGCTCCTCCGCCCTTCAACGCTCCTCCGCCCTTCAACGCTCCTCCGCCCTTCAACGCTCCTCCGCCCTTCAACGCTCCTTTCGTCCTTGCTCTATACGTTTCACCAGCTCTTTCCTCTTGCGGCCATCCGTCAGCCATCTTTTCCCCAACACCCACCAAGGCGCAGTACCCGCCGCCTGGTGCTTTCCACCCTCAGCACCTCCACCCACTCACCCTCCGCTCGCTTCCCTCTGCCCACCGCGGGCATGCAGGGGCTCACTGGGAGCATTATGAAGACGCTAGCAGGCGCGGCGGCCGCCGTTTTTTCTCAAAGCGGGCACCGCGTGTCCGAGGTGCAGGGTGGGGGGCGGCGAGGGGACAAATGGGTGGCGTCCGCTGATCCGCGTCGCCCTCTCGTCCCGACCGCCCCGTTGCGCTCCGCCGACGGATTCGGCGCGTGGGCGGAATAGAGAGGCGCAGCGCGAGAGGGGGGAGCCCGTAGAGGTCGCTGCATTTCAAATGACGCGGCACGCTCTTAGATGGCGAGATAAAACTCTCTGGGACCTTGCTTTGGAGGGAAGCCGTTTTGAGGGACGGACTGTATAAAGATTTCACAGAATAGGAGTTACCTCGATGAAAGTAATGTTCGGAGTTGTAGTGATATGTTCGAATTAAAATTGAGTGTAATGGTTATACGTGAACAGTTAGTTGTAATAGTTTGGACAGAATAGTGATTACCGAGGTGTTTGTCGGTACAGGATCGACGGCGTTACGTCGTGCAAATTTTGGCAATTCTCAATTTAAGGCAATTATACTTATGCAAAATATCATTCTTCAGTATTTTGTATTGTTTGAATAACACCAATCAACAAAAAAATTTTTTTTGTAAGGTACAGAAAGAAAACTTGGTGATCTTTATTATTTCGTACATGCTGAATCCAAACATGCAAATAGATTTGCCTCATCACCCTCCATTTCAGAGTTACAACATTTTAAAGTTATTTGCATTAAGAATATTGAATGAAAATAAAAATACAGACGAATAATTAAGGATGGTACTGAAAACCGAAAAAGCAGTTGTTTAACACATTTATACCTTATGTTAAATATATTAGCACATATTTCCTTCCATTTTGCATTTATACAATGAGACAATAATGTTTATTGAGTGGATAATGGAACAGGTTTACATTTCTTTAATGAGCACTTCCTGCTGTGGGATGCACATGTTTCCCGCTTTAAAAACCAACAATAGTCACTCAACATTGAGGGATTCCATCTGCCTTTATAGCGATTTTCTATCTGCAGTATATCCTGGTGGAACCTTTCCCCGTGTTCATCGCTTACTTCCCCAAGGTTGGGAGGGAAAAAATCCAAATGGCTGTGGAGAAAGTGCATTTTTAAGGACATTCTACATCCAAGGTTTTTATAGTTCTTCAAAAGTGTTCCTATCAGTACGTCACTGTTTCTGCTCTAGTATTCCTAGGAAACCGTGGACAACATCCTTGAACGAACGCCAGGCTGGAAGCTCTAGCGGATTTAACTTTGCTTCAAAATCTCTGTCATCCATTAACCTTTGATCTGTGGCCCTATAAAAATGCCTTCTTTTAATTTCGCATCACTAATTTGTGGAAACACTGAATGTAAATACTTGAATCCATCACCACTTTTGTCCATTCCCTTAACCAAGTTCTTCATGAGACCTAACTTAATATGTAGCGGAGGAAGAAAAACATTTTGAGGATCCACCAGTGGAATATGTTTCACGTTGTCTCGCCCAGGAGTAAATTCCTCTCGTTGTGGCCAGTGCTCAACAGTATAATGTCTGTCTGTTGCTCGACTGTCCCAGAGACAAAGGAAACAACAATATTTTGTGAAGCCCACTCTGAAGACCAAGCAATAAACCAATGACTTTCAAATCACCACATATTTTCCAATTGTGTTTCTTATACTTTATTGCTTGCAATATCTTTGACAAATTTTTCATAAGATTCTTTCATTGACACAGAATAACCCACAGGTACAGATGGCAACTTGTTACCATTATGTAACAGCACAGCTTTAAGGCTTCTTTTTGAGGCATCGACAAACAAAGCCATTCCTCGTCAAGATATTGTATGTCTAGTGCCTTCATTAAACCTGATACGTCTACACAAGCACAAATGCTCTCCACTGAACTGTAATAAGTCATCAAATCTTTATTGCGCCCTCGGAAATAGGTAACCTTCGTTTCTTCATTAAGAACATTCCATTCCTTTAGACGTGACGCTAAAAGTTCTGATTGCTCCTTGGATAAGAATAAATCGCGTACTAAGTTCATTTAATTCTGCCTGTTTTATTAAATGTGGGCCTTCTTCTAGATTGTGTTCTTCCCCACTGGACTGAAATTGTGCACTTTCAGAGTTTGTCGACATTGAGCCATCATCAGGTATTTCTTCCCATGTAGATGGAGGTGTGGGAACTGGTAAGTCTTGTGCATGGGGTATGGGCCGTATTGCTGACGGTACATTGGGGTACTCTATATGTTTCTTATTCTTTGACGAAAATCCGTTAACGTTCGTCAAACAGAAGTAGCAATCGTCTACATGGTTCTTTGGCTCACGCCAGACCATGGGTATTGCAAAAGGTAAGTGCTCGTTCTTACCATTCAACCATTGGGTCAGTTTAGAATTGCACCTTGTGCAAGTTATGTGCGGTGCCCACTTCTTATCCTGATCTCCCAGTTGACATTTGAAATACATCCCATACGATATCTTGAGACGTTTAGAAATCGGTCGTCGTTGTTTTCTTGTCGTAAATTCACCACAGATATAACAAAATGTATCGGGATGATTAATACACCCACGTGTTGATTTCTTCATGGTTGCCAAGGTGAAACGAACTCCAACACTTGTCACTGTACTGTAAACAAAAAAATAACAATAAATGGAGAAATAACATAAAAGGAACATTTAGTAAGTCCAATATAGAAGTAATTTACACATTCCTCAATAATAGTTTTGTTT